>VZDJ01000042.1:629970-640138 GCA_008694505.1 Cyanoderma ruficeps
CTCTTTTTTTTTTTTTTTCCTTTTTTCCTATGGCAGTCAAATCCTCTAAAGCACTAAGCTGGCTGCAGAATGACATTTTCTCAGAGAGAGTAATGCTGCTTATCCCAGCCAATGCTGCAGTGTTCTTGGTGCAGTTTTTCAGTGTAGCCTGTAGCCCCAGAATCTGTGGCTGTGTGTCAGGGTTCTGAAGGTGTGCTGTACCTGGATTTTTGGCTTCAGAGTGGGAAGTGTGTGATCTGAACTGTGGCATCTGGGCTCTGTTCTAGGAACCCTGGAGAAGCAAGCTCTTATTCGTGAGGAACCTTTAACTCCCGGAAGTCGAGCTGTCTTGCAAGAGGTGCTGCAAAGGGTGAGATTTAACCTTATATCATTCTTTGTTTAATCACCTCTGTGAAACCTTAATGTGCTTCAACACTTTCTGCAGAACAGATGATTTCACCCAGAGCCATTCAGTGCATTGTAACATGTGCTGGGCTGCTTCATGTAATCGATGTCTTGTGTTTTGCAAGATCTTCAGCAACTTTTCCTTTGGTTTTCATGGTAATTAGCATTTTGTGTTTATCGAGCACAGTATTAGGTTCCTATTTATGTCTCAGTAATTTGATAGGTTGTTCCCTGTTAGTTCTGATTCACTTCTCCAGATCTTGATTTAACTTTGAGTCACATCTCTTCTGCCTTTTGTGCAAATGGACTTCATGCTTTTGCTGTTGCTTTGCATTGCAATATCAATCATAAACTCATCCTGATAAATCCAGTTGATGTTTCGCTCTACTAAAGTCTTGTGACTGCCTTGGCAGGTAGGAAGAGCTGGGAGCAAACAATGTAAGGATGTTGACGGTGGAAGCTGAAGGTTGTCCGGCAAAAGCCGAGTGCGTGGCTCTGACACTTGGCAGGGCTGGAAAGAGTTCCTGTGTGGACAGTGAATGCTGGAGTCGGCTGAGCTTTCAAAGGATGAAAGTAGCAAGGAAAGGATCAAAGGAAGAGCCCTGGTGAGGTGAGGTCAGATCTGAGCCCTTTCTGACATCCACACGTGCTCTTTGCCTGGTCAAATTCTGCGTGTACCTGAGTACAGTAGTTCCCCTGGTTATTTTGCAGGTCGACGGGCTACTCCAAGCTCCGGAGACGAGGCTGAGTGCTCCTGAGTCGCGGGTGGCCGCTCTGCACGGGTGGCTCTGAGAGCAAACACCCGTTGAACTAAAGAAGGGTGGACGTGAAACTTGGCCCCGTTGGGATCCTCTGGGATCTGTGGGAACGGGGCGAAGGCCGTGGAAGGGCTGAACGCCGTGGGTGGCCCGTGCCGCGGGGAGCGGTGCTGACCAAGACTGTGTCCCAGCCAGGGAGCTCCACTTGTGTCCCTCTAAGAGCATACCCCCAGGGGTTTTGTTCTGGACAAAGACTTCTGAGCAGTCCATCTGTAGACCTCTGGTTTAATGTAAGTATTTATTGAACTTTTCGTCTCTGAAAGGCAAGCGTTTATCTCCTGGCTTGCCTGGTATTCAGTATCTACTGAAGTGGGCGTGCCTTTTCCTGAGCTATTGAGAAACCTCCCTGGGATTCTGTAATTTGCAATAAGTCATTTTTCTTGTCTCCCTAGCTTTAGCTTGACTTGTGCTCAAAGACAGGAATGACTCAACAACTGTGTGTGGTGACTTGTTAGTTTGATTGGGGAGTTTTTGCAAGTTCAGGACTAAAATATGATGTAAGAAAAGGCTTTTTTTTCAGCATTAGAGAAATGCTTTTGCATGAGGTGTTGAAGGTCAGTTCTCTTACAACTTCAAAGGGAGGCATACCACACCAGGCTGGTGGCCACACTCCTTTAAGCAAGGCTTGGTATGTATTTGAGCAATTAATTCAGCACTTTTTTTGTGTTAATGCTGCTGTTTTGGTTGTGTTTGCTTTTCTGTGCATTTGACTAATTGTCATTGTTTCTCATACAAGTAGGAGTGTTCCACATAATGTTTTTCAATTAAAGCAAGCAGTTGTGGTATAAAGCAAGAATAATCTCAAAAAGTGGTTTGGGTTTTGTTTGGTTGTTTGTTTTTTGTTACCCAACACTACTTAGCTTTACTACTGTGATTTGAAAGTTTTCTCCACCAACTCTGCATGAATTTCCCCATTCTGCCTCCCTGGTCGGCCCTGTATCTCTTAGAAAAGCTTCTCCCTTCCATCTTCACTGCTCTGTTTTGAAGCAGTGCTCCAGTTTAGCCTGTAGTGCTGTGTCTTAGATCCTTTTCTGGTCAGGTAACTGAAGCATTTTGTTCTTGACATAGCTGTAAGCCAGAGGAGCTTCCATTACTCCAGTGTCATTGGTGAGGCAGTTTCTGCTCTAACAAGTTTTTGAATGCTGCTCAACAGCAATAGACCTCATTGTGGGTGTTTGAAGGTGAGAGAAGAGATGGTCCATCCCAGGAGCCTGACTTTGGAATGCTTTACGGAACTGGCCGAGCAGCTTTTACTTCTGGGGTTTCCATAGTCTGCCTATGGCAGGTCCCGCCCGTGCTGCTTCCGCTTGGAGCCCTCAGTCCGCAGGGAAATGGACCTTTGGGGAAGCTCTTCCAGCTCTACTTGATGCTTTATGCATGATGCTGATTTTCTGGAAGTAGGCTGTCCAGTGCTGGACCCATTTTCTTCTCTCTCTCCTTGCAGACTGTACCTGCATAAAGGCTGAGGTGAAAAAGGATCTGCAAAATCTCTGAGCCTGTCTTCCTGAGGCTGAAGCCATGTTTGCTATCAATGATGACATAGTGGAAGATGCTAAAGACTGAAAACTTTGGGTTTTTTCCCCCTGAATCCCAAGACTCTGGGATTGTGCAGCTGTGCCCTGTATATCACTTAAAAGTTTCTGGGTTTAGAAAAGTTTTTACATTCTGCAATATTTATCTATAACTCAAATAAAAAGAATCATACTGTATCAATGTGGTGTTAATGACTCTGTTTGAGTTGGTTAATTAAAGCAAATAATTGGTAAGGGTTTTGAGCATCCCTTGGATGGCCCTTGGAGCAGGCCGCTCTTGTTTAATTTCTCTTCATTCCTTTAATGTCTTTCAATAATTTCTTAAGCAATTACTGCAATTAGGATATACAATAACCACAACAGCATTTTTGCCTTGTTGGATTGGGAAATCCAAGCCCAGTTCCTTGGAGAGATTGAGGGGATGGGGAGCTGAGCCTTAGGCTGGGTTTTGACAGTGGGAATTCGGTGAGGAAGAAAAGAGAGATTCCCCCCAAAAGTGATTAAGGCCAGTTCTGCTGGCTTTGAGTGTTCCTACTCGCAAAAAATCATCCTGTTTAACCGGGACTTGAAGAAGCAGGGGGATGTGCCAGGGGGGCTGTGCTGGGACCCCCAAACCCTGGTCAGGGATGCTGGACAGTGTCAGTTCCAGAGGAGGAACACTACAGAGGGTCGGCGCTGGGACTTCTCAGGGCACTGCTGGACCTTTGGGACACTGCTGAGAGGCTCCACTGTCTGATGCCCCCAGCCGGCCCCGCTCCCCCGTTCGCCTGAGGCGTCGCTCCTGCGCCGCGCCGCAGCTTCGGCAGGTGCTGCCGGGGCCCGGGAAGGGCGGTGAGAGCTCCCCGTTGAGGACCCGGCCAGGAGTTCTCCCAGGGAAAGGGGGAGACGGCGGGGAGCGGGCGGAATGGCGCCAGCGGGGCGTGAGGGTGGCGGAAACGGGCGGCCTGGAATTGGTGGGGTCGGCGCCGTCTCAGGTTATGATTGGCTGGGTTGGCCCGGCCGGCCCTGCCTCAGGTTGTGATTGGCTTGGACAGGCCAGGTCCAAGGGCATAAATAGGGTGCCCTGAGGGGGGGCGGGCGTTAGTCCGTCGGCGGGGCGCAGAGCGGCGGTTCGAGCTGTGCGGTCGGAGGAGCGGCGCTGCGCCAGGACGGGATCCCCGCATCTGCCGATCCGGGGAGCTCCGGTGAGCACGGATGCGACTCCCGTGTCTGCCTGCGTCAGTGCCTGGGGACCGGCGGTGTCCTGGGGCAGCGGCCACCGCTGGGCCGTGCTCAGTTCTTTCCGCCGCGCCTTGCGCGGCTCGGGCGACCGGAGGCTGGTGGGGGGCCTGGTGCGGTGCAGGGGAACTGGCCGCTGCTACCAGCGGCCAGGGAGAAGCGCTACCGTGGTTTATAGATTTAAAGTAGCGCTTAAGATACCGGGAAAAAAGCTACGTTTTTTGCAGTTTTAATAATTTTTTTTTGCTCTTATTAGAAGTAACTATGATTTTCTTCTTTATTGCACCACTTCATTGTTTTGCTCGTTTTATTACATTATTTTCGTTTGGTTTTGTTTTCTTTTGCCAGCTCTCTGGTGTTAATTCAGTAAAGGCTGTAGGGCTAGGGCTGAAACACCGGTTGTGAGCCCGGTGGAGACATAAAGCCCCGGGGTGTGGAATAGGGACCTTGGCACTAGAGGCAGGACCAAAACAATGTGAAACAATGGAAATGCTGGGGCTGGAGCTGGATAAATGCTACCGGAGGAAGGGGATGGAGCTGCAGCTCAGGGCCTGCAGGAGATGCCTGATGGGTTACCAACCCTTGCCCTGTGGTACCAAGCAGAGGCTGAGGGGGTGGGGGCTCGGGGGGCTCCAGGGCCCGAGAACGAACCCAAGGGCACCTTTTGGGATGGGGGAGCAGAGGCCCAGTGGTTCTTCCCAGCCCCTGGTGCTGCCTGGGGGAGGTAAGGGGGGGGACTTTGGGCAAGTCCTGGGCTGAGACCTGGGGGAGGGGTAAGAGAGATGTTGGGTTTCAGGCTTCAAGTGTCCCCAAAGTTGGGAAGCCAGGAGGGTGGGTGGAACAGCTCCTAAAGACATTGAAGTGATGACGATAACTGACTTGTGGCCTTATCAACAGCCCCGGGCTGCAGTGTGAAGCAGTAGCAGCTTTTAGGGAAGCTGAGGAGCTGGAGCTGAGACAGCAGAGCTGGAGGAGACACAAAGCTGGTAGGGTTTGGGGTGAAACCCCTGGGGGGCTGGTATAGGGGATATGGAGCCGGGATGGGAACTGCGGGCTGGAGCTGAAATCCCTGTAAGGGCTGGGAAAGGCACTGTAGAGCTGTTGCTGCAGTAAGGATTAGCAGGTTGGAGCTGGAATATGGGTACAACACCTGAGCTGAAACAACACAGAGCTAGAGCAAAACCAAAAATCATACCCCGAGAACCAAAAGCAGCATTATGTGTCACTGCTGGGGAGATGTGAAGACGAAAGCGAAAGAGAAGACCTGGCAGTGAAATAAAGCTTGTGGGACTGAAGCTGAAATCACAGGCTGGAATGGGGACTGCAGTGCTGCAGTTGCAATCACTGTTCAAAGGGGAGAGTGAGTGTAGACCTTGGAAGTGACCATGAAATGGAACACATACCCAGGGGCTGGTAATGGAATAAAGATTACCGAGATGGGGGTGGAATAGTGTTTCTAGAGCTGGAGCTGAAACCTTGCCACTGGAGACAAAACAAACCCTCTTGTCTCAACCTGGAGCAACTACACCTGGCGGAGACGAGGAGAAAAGAGGAGCTGGAGCTGGAAAAATTGAGCTGGCAGTGAAATAAAGCTTGTGGGTCAAGAGCTGAAAACACTGGGCTGGGAAGGGCACTCTAGGGGTCCACCTGAAATCACCAGAGGGGTGGGATAAGAGATTGTTAATGGCATAGAAACTGTGGGGTGGGTGTAGAAACTGTAGGATTCACGTGCTGAAATGACTGTAGGCCTGGGATAATTGATGTTTGTGCTGCCTATTGTGACTGAAAATGGAACAGGATTTGTAGAGCTGAAAAGGGCTCTGTAAGATTGCACCAGAAATCCCAGGGTTGCAGAGATATTGCCTGGGTCTGTGATAGCCACTGTAGGGCTGGAGCTGAAATCACTGTGGGGCTGGGATATTGACTGTGGTGCTGGGACTATGAGTGAGAATGGAAAGAAACTGCAGAGCTGAGAAAGGGACGGAGAGATGCATGGTGAAATGATGGAAGGGCTGGCATAGTGACTGTGGGGCAGGGACTGTAGGGCTGAAGCTGGAAAGGACTGTGGGGCTGGGATATTGACTCTGGGGTGGACTTACTGATTGTAGGGGGGAGCTGAATTGTTGCAGAGCTGGAGCCAAGACAAAGATCTGTAGCAGTGAGCTTTTTAGATGGTGGAGCTGCTGCCTATATCCCCATAAGCATCTCCTGTGGAAAAGCCACTTGGGGAGGATTCAGGCAAAGCAGCCAAGCTCACATCACACACGCCATGGCTAGGCTCAGCAAAGAGAGGCAAGAAGGGCCTTTTTGTGTGATAAATTCCAGTAAGGTTTATTCCAGCACACCAAAGGGATCAGGGATAAAAAGACCTGGCCATGTGCTGTGCACAGGCCTAAACAGGGGTCAGGAACCAATGGTCTAAGGGCAGGGGGTGGTACAAAGAGTAGGGCAGGGGTCAGTGGTCTATAGAGGGACAGAACCGGACACAGGGATACCACCACCCATAGGGAAGCAGGGAAAGGAGAAACCACGAGAACCAGGGGCATGGGGAGAGAAGAGACTGGGGCAGAGCACACTGCAAAGCACCACGGGGAAGGACTTGCTTTCAGCCTAGGCAGGGAAGACTCTACGATCCATCCTTCCAAGGCAGGACCCTGGGAATTGCCCCAAGGGGCTCCAGGGACTCCACAGGGGAGCAAGCACTTGTTGCAGTGTCGGCAACCAGGCCTCAAGGGATGAATTCTTGGGTTTCCCATGCAGCCTCATTACCTTTCCTGCAAAGGGTATGTGTGAGCTGTGATGGCAGTCAGGGACTTCACCCCTACAGAGCTGCTGCCGCTGCAACCCCTGGACCGACCTACGTGCCCATAAATCTTACAGCAGGTGATGGGAGGGAGAGCTCACCTGTGCTCCACCACCAAAATCCCCCAGCAGAGGCTGTGGCCAAAAGAAGCAGCACCACAATGGTGATGCCGATGGTTGGAGCTGTGCTGCGGTTTTCTGGGACAGGGAGGGAAGAGGGAGACTGTGTGAAGGTGGCAGCGCCAGTCAGGAGCTGCCCCTCATGGGGCCAGTGGCTGCTCTCTGCAGCCTGCACCCCATCCCCGTGGGTGGCCCCTACCCCACGGGATGAGAAGGCTGCAGGTGCCCAGGCTCTGGTGGCGCACACGGCAGACATAGCCGTGCCCATCACGGGGGGGCCACGGCCAGGACACTGCGGAGCTGGTAGGTGAGGTCAGCGTTGGGCAGGATGGGGCTGGTGTGGAGCGCCGGGCCCGGAGGCACCTCCTGGCCATCCCGCAGCCAGGCCACGCTGATGGGACGGGGGTAGAAGCCGGTGACGTGGCAAACGAGCAGCAGCTGGTCCGGGCTGGGGGTGCGGGCAAAGACCATGGCCACAGGCAGCTTTGGGGAATGAGAGCAAAGGTGTGGGGCAAGTCTGGTGGGGCACGGCTGGGCCCCAGTGTGGGGGTGGCTGTTGCAGGGTCAGGGTGGGCTCACCTTGTCTCTCCAGAGTTTCTCTCCCATACCTCTTCAGGGCGAGGAAGTTGCTCTGGCATATTCAGATGGAGAGAAAGTGTTCCAGGAGCACTCTGACAGACTTCTCTGTTGAGGCTCTTGCTGACCAGTTGGTCTGCTGCCCTAGCCACTCCTGCTAGTCATATGCCCCAGCAGCTGCAGTGTTTCAGAAGCTGTTGCACCCCATGAGATGCCCCCCCAGATGCCATCCTGCTGGGGAGGAGGCCACAGCTGGAACCTGGAGAGAAGGGCTCTGGCAGGGCTCGTTCCTGTACTCGCAGTGCTGTTGTGCCTGCTGAACTGTGTCGTGCACAAATCGGATGATATTGCGCAAAGCAATTTTGTACTGGGACATGATCTTTTCTGTGTCACCTTCAGCTGCAGCCTGGCTGACCCAGGGCCAGTGGAAACGGGTGCTCCAGTTGGCAGGATGTACTGTTAGGATGGGTATGTCCCCCATGAGTGCCACGCATGACACCTCAGCAGAGCTGATGTTGGCAAAGAGGCCAGTCAGGAGGTACTGGATAACCTGTGGCTCTGCTAGGAGAGACGATGGAGACAGGAAAGGGTGCAGGAAAGAGATGACTGGAGGTGCTAAAGCGGAAATAGGAAAGGTGCTGGAGGGGGAACAGGGGATTCAGACTAGATAGTAAGAAATAATTTTTTTATGTGAGGGGTAGTGAGACACTGGCATATGTTACCCAGACGTATGGTGGATGCCTCATCCCTGGAAACATTCAAGGCCAGGTTGTTTGGGACTCTGAGC
This sequence comes from Cyanoderma ruficeps, assembly GCA_008694505.1. Lineage (NCBI taxonomy): Eukaryota > Metazoa > Chordata > Aves > Passeriformes > Timaliidae > Cyanoderma > Cyanoderma ruficeps. Next base: position 638,208 of record VZDJ01000042.1, read on the forward strand.
AGAGAAGGTGTCCCTGCCCATGGCAGAGGGGTTGGACTGAATGGCCTTTAAAGGTCCTTTTCACCCCAAATCATTCTGTGCTTCTATGATCCTATGCTCTTCATCCTGCTCAGGGTTGCTTTCCTGTCTCAACTTCCTCTGACTTCACTGCTCTTTTTCCTTCTCTATTTTACTTTCAACAGTGGTTGTCTGCTCCAGCAGAATTTAGGCATTTTATCCCCGATCCATGCCTCCCTCCTGGCTAGAGCTGCTGTCAGACTGTGCAGAGCAGATGAAGAGGCACCTTGCTGCTCCTTTGGGGTGATGTTTCCCCCCAGGAGAAGCACCTGTGCCAGGACCTGTATCTGCCAAAGACCTGGACACAGTACAGAGGATAGAGGATGGTTGATTGGAAAGGGCATTTGTCCAGGCTTGAGGCTCCCTGACAGGGCCAGAACACCAGCCCAGCCCAGAGATCAGTCCTGCCTTTCTGAGTCTGATGCTGCCTGCCCTAGAGGCATAAGGTCTCACAGGGTTGTGATAAAACTCTCTGTGTGACAGCAGTGCCCAAAACACCCTCTGGCAGGTGCAGCTCCCTAATGAACGAGGAGCAGCTGTAAGGAGCCCTCAGCATCATTTGGAGCTGAGATCTGCTTGGCAGCCATGGGCTCCCTGTAGGGGAGGACATCCTGCAGGGAAACTCAAGCCCCAAGGCCTCTTGGGAGCACCGTTGTTTCTTCTGCGTGTGTGCCCAAGGCTCTGTGTTGGAGCTGGTGGGGCAGAAGTCCTGAGCTGGAGGCAGGAACAGAGAGGGTGGGCAGGCACAAAGCATGTTTGGGCGGTGCACGGTGGGACGTGGCCCTCTGATGCTGGGAACCATCCACTCCCCCATACGGCACAGTCGCCTGGCCGTGCCTCCCCTGAGCAGAATTTGTGGGGTCCTCTGACAGGGTGGGGGGGTGAGAACGGTTGGGGTCAGCCAGGGCTCCCACGTACCCTCTGGGTCTGCCCACATCCCAGGGAGAAGGATCGGGAGGAAGAGGAAGAGGAGGAGGTGAGGGGGCTGCATGGTGTGTGCGGCAAGGCTGAAGGCGCGGCAGCGCTGAAGGCGCGGCAGCAGTGACTGGGATCCCGAGCTTCAACCCAGCCAGCTTCAACCCGCTGCGGCGGCTCTCCACCGATTGGAGAATCCATGTGTCAGGGAGGGGCCCAGAGGCCCCAAGCTGAAGGCTGAGGACCTGTGGGAGGGACAAAAGCTGAAATAAGGTCTTGAGCATGAAGTGCCGTGACAGGCTGGGGCTGGTAAAAGCCCAGTCAGAAGGAGAAGACAGGGAAAAAGGTATTCAAGCTGGGTTTTCCTGGCTCCCCCTCCTCACCAATATTACATTGTCCTATCCCTGTTCTTGTGGGATGCATCAGCACCAATGCAGGTGATGACGGCTTTTGGATTTCAGACCTGACTGGAGACAAATGGTTTCTGTCCTCTCAACCCCTACACAGGGAGAAAGGATACTCTGGGTCACCCCCTTCCCACTCCTGCCATCTCCAGCTCAGGCTGCTCCTGCATCACTCACCTCATTCTGGGCATGGGGCTCCTGGGGAGGAGGCGACAAGCTGTTCCACCGAGCCCCAAGCTGCAGGACACAGCTGGGGAGCCCCAACTCTGCTCTGAACACCTGGGAATGTGCCTGGCAACTCCCCTTTCCTTCCCACCAGCTTTGGTCAGGAATCCAGTCCCCTTCCCCAAGAGCCCCCTGTGCATGGGAAGAGAAATGCTGGGAGCAATCCCCCTGCTCTGTCCCCACTGACACCAGTGTCCAGTGCTGGAGGGATCACGGGGTGACCAGAGTCAGCCTCTCCCCCACAATGTCCCCAATCCACTGCTCCTCCCTAGCCCCTCCCCTCAACCTGCAGTTTCTCTTCCCCTTTTTTGGGTGGTGCCTGCATTGGGG
>VZDJ01000043.1:0-30269 GCA_008694505.1 Cyanoderma ruficeps
TCCAACCTCTCAATGGCCACCAAAAGTGCCAACATCCAAGCCTGATCACTGATTGGTTTGACCTCACCTTCCTGAAAAAAACTCATTTCCCCTCAAACCACAACACTCTCCCAGCGAGGCAGAGGAGAAGCCTCATGATTAGAGACCAGGGACTGTCACCTGAGGATAGATGTTCCTGGGCAGAGCCATGTGGGGGATGTACAGAGCACCCTGGGCTCACAGAGTGCGCTTCCCTTGGAACAAGAAGTGCTTGAAGTGCTAATGACCCCAAATGATGACAACAGCTCCAGGCAAGAAGGGATTTGGGAGAGTTCTATTGGGATTGGTGGTGGCTGGCAGAGGACAGAGCTGCCTTCCGTGCAGCCTCTGCCTCTACAACTTGGATGTCTTGGTGCAAACCCTGCAGGGACCACTTGACCTTTTAAACTCTGATACAGTGCCTGATTATTTTCTTGCATTGCATTGCAACTCTGGAACTGCAAGGAGTTCACTCAGGTGAAATAACAAACAAGGAGGGTATTGCAGATGTGTATGGGAATATTTCCAATGTCCAGCTGACTGAAAAGCAATTGCTGTGACAGAACTGATAGTCTGCTTGGTAAAGTTTATTTCAAACTATACATTTAATAAAGTTATACGTAAAGCAAAACATTCTGCTCCTCCCTCAAAGGAATATTTTCATATTCTAAACACTGTTGCAGATTGAAGGCAAAATTTCAAGTGATTTTATTTCAGTCAGCTATGTTAAAACATTGATTAGAGCATTTTTGGTCTGCCTTACCGAGTGTCTGAATGAATGATCAACAGAAAATTTGTACACTCTGACATAAGAACTATCCCAAAGTTTTACTTCCTTGAGTAAGTCAGATTTTCCAGATAATTCAACGAACAAGGTTTGAGTTTAGTACTTTTTCTGTCTCTAAAATAAGTCAAAAGTGCTCACAGTTTTGCTTACTCAGTTCAAGGCAATCTGGTTGACAAGGGCACATTTAGCTAGTGCTGCAGTCACAGATCCTGGATTCTGAGCACTGCCAAAATTATGTCCTTGGTTGTCAGACTTATGATAGAAAAAATGTCATTAAACTAAAAAAGGAAATCAACTGAACTCAGACTCTGCTTCATCCTCCATTAAAACACAAAGCTCCTTTCTATCCTTCTCATTTATACAAACATAAAGACACTGACAGCCGTGGTTGCAGAGAAATGAAAAGGAAAGCTCACAGTGTCAGTCACCTCGTACCTATGAGAGCAGTCAGTGTTGGCAGAGCTTCTCTGCATTTAGGTCTCCAACCATCACCTTGACTTGCTGTGTTCAAATTCCACATCTCTGCCTGCTGGGCAAGGCAGCTTCACACATCCTCTGAGCTGTGAGTTATTTTAGCAGCTTCCTTGGAGCTGAAGATGTAGCAGGTTTACAGGCAAAATGCAATCCTTTAAACGGACTTTTCGACTTCTTGCAACAAGAGGTCTGTCATGAAAAACGCTTCTTAAAAAATGTCCTAAGGGTGTGAGTTATGTCTGTGTGTGTATGTGCTGGATTGGGGCAGGAGTTATACAAGGAAGAACTCTGAATTTTCTGTGCAAGAAAACTTGTATAAATACAGAAGCCTGCACCAATACAGTATGGGCAAAATTGGCACAAGATGATCAGTTGGTTTAATTCATCTGGTCTGAGTCAGGTTGTTAATAAAGATCAGTAAAATAAAAGTCCTTTACACCAGTGTAGCATTAAAGAGTAGTGATCCTTTATTTGATCAGATGTATGGGGGATAACTCTAATGTCTAATTTGTTTGTAATGCTGCAATTCAACTAGAGGTTTGTTGTGGTTTGGGGGTTAGTTGGTTTTTTTGTTGGTTTGTGGTTTGTTTGGCTTTGTTGTTTTGGTTTTATTTTTGTTTTGGTTTGTTATGGATAGTTTGTATTATGTTTTGATTTATTTTTAAATAATAATGTATTTTGGAGGGATAATCTATCTTTGGAAACAAATACTTTCCAGAAACCTGTGAAAATAGAGAAGTAATTAACAGAAGTGAGAACGAGGCAAGGATTTAAGTTCCTAAACTGTCAGGAAACAGTGTGCTCACCAGAAAATGCTCTGCTGTAGTCTTGGGTGAGGGATGGCTCAGTCCTGATAGCTGTATTCTAAATGACAGCATCCTCCCAGCCATAAGACCCATGCAATTTTTCAGCACATATTTACTGAACTATTCAGTTAAGGAGCAGAACTCATTTCCTTACCATAAAGAAAATGTCATGTTTAGTAGATACTTGCCACACATAGATAAGATTATCAGTCATATATTTTAGTGTAGTACTGCTGGAATGATATTCTCCTTCAAAACTGTCTCAGCATGAGAAAAATCAATTTAATTTATTCTTGTTTGGACAGTGGGAAACAAAGACAAGCATTAGAACAGCTTTTCTAACCTTTTCACCAGGATGAAATTTTGGAATTTTTTTTTTTTTTTTAATCACATGCATGGCATATCTGAGTTGGTCTGTATCCTTCAGGGAGGAATACACCAGTGACTGAAAATACGAACCCCTTTACATACCAGAGATGGCCTGGCTCTTCTCTCCTCCCAAAGCAGGGACGCCTCTTAGGTAAGATCTGCATCTCCAGCTGCACTGGAACATTCTGGGAAGACCTGCACATAGCTCTTGCAAAGTGCACGCTTGGAGGCTGCTTACATCAAAAGTATTGGTTAGGGGTTGGTTTTTTTTTTCCCCCCACTGGCAGAGAGGAACTGCCCATCATCTGCTTTATCAGAATAAAGGGCCAAGTCTTTGGCATCCTCGGGAGTCACAAGTGTCAAAAGTTGAAGAGAGTTCCCCCAAAAGGTAAAGAGTGTTTGGAGGAATGTGGTAACAACCACGGGTCAAGGGAAGGTCCTGCTGCCTAGAGCCCCAGCCCAAAGTGTCTCTGAAGCTTTACAACATTCTCTGCCTCCTCTGGTAGTGGTGCCCAGAGGGGCTCCACAGATTCAGGAGCACAGGAAGGCAGAGCATGAGCTCCGACTGATATGTCCACTTCAAGGAAAGCGCCTCAGGCCAGCACAAATTCAGCAGCTGTGACTTCGCAGGTGCTGCTGGCAGTGCTATGACAGCCTCTGTTGCCAAGCAAGAGCATCTGCAAGGGTGGGATGGTGTAGAGATGCCTCTCAGAAAACAGAGAGAACACCTTCCAACAGCATCTGAAAGAGGTAATGAAGGGGTGGTAAACTACTTTTGAATGGGTCAGATGATAAAAAACTCTGCATATGGAAATAAGAGACAAAATGAGTGAAGAGGGAAAGGGGAGAGGATAGAATCCTTGAAAATTCTATCTACAGGCCATTTTCTGACAATCTGTGTCACTACTTAAAGCTACAAATTTCTCAGCTCTTTTGTCTTGAAAACAAAAGAAAAGAGGAAGTTTCCACCTGTAGGAAAGTCCCCCCTGTGAACCCCGAAGGGCTCTGCCTCTTCCTTTCTCAGCAACAGTTCAGCAGCCAGAGGCAAAAAAAAAGGCACGGAAGGGTGTTTGGCTGATTTGTCTCACAATTTAACAACACTTGTAAACAAGAGCTGTGTCTGTCCACAACATTTCAATAGCAAGTCCTTGCTGAGGATGAAAAGCTTCTGCTTAGTTTACATCAAAATAATGGCACAGAGGGTTGTCATCCTGCAGGTGTGACCTCTCTGATGACAGTCTGTTCATCCTGCAAGGAGGTCTGTACCCACAAGGACAGTGTTGCTTTTGAGCACAGATCACAGTTTGTTTTCATGTCCAAAAAATTCAGGCATAATTACTTCTTAAGTTTTTCTTTTGCTCTCAAACCAATGGTTTAACTGTAATTGTTAATAGGACAGAATTTCCTTCCCTGCTCTCTCTCAGCACAGGTGCACATTCCTACCACATCCAGGTAGCAGGGCACAGCCTTTGCATTCCCTGGGACAATGTCTCTGAGCCTCAGCAATGCAGAGGGACTTGCAGGAGCAGGTGAAGAAAGTTCTGTGCTGGGGCAGTGTAAAGTTCTGCCAGGTGAATTCAGCAAGAGGCCTGCAGGGTTTTCCAGCAGCTCTGCACCTCTGTCGGTGTTCCAGAAGCACAGAGAGCACAGTGGGGACCCAGGGGCTTGCCTGGCCAACAAATTTGTCCTGCAAATGCATCTGNCATCCCCTGCACCGTTTCTACTATGTCTCTAAAGGTTATTAATTTCCTGCCCCGGTCAATATATAGGTTATCTATTTATATCAGTTTCTTACAGCTGTCCATCCAATCAGTTTGCAAAACCATGATTATAATCCAACATTCATCCATAACTTTACAGTCCCATAAATCAATCACCAAGGCTCATTAATAGCAGTGAGAATATGGCAGGCATTTATGCAACCTGCACTAAATATTAGTATTCTCCCCATGCTGCATTTAAAGCCAGAGACACAGCTATGCAAACTTTTCACCAAGAAAAGTTTTTGCCTTAAAAATATTTTGAAGATGTGAATAGTCTTTCTAAAGTTTAAAGATTTCAAATGGGATATGACCGTGCAAATATAATAGAATCAAAAGTATTTTGGGGAAAAAGAATAGATGGTATCCAAAATTTGATATATTTTTTTTCCAATTTAAATTGTATTTGTATTGTGTTTTTTCTTTGTTTACGTGCACACATTATGTTTGTGCACATAAATAAACACGTGCATATATTAATATTTACATATTATTATATGTGTATGTATGTGTTTATATATACCTACATGTGTACTTATACACATTATACATGCATACCTTCATTAAGCCGTAACATGAACTATTTTATGGGAAAAATATTTTAATAGTTTTATCCTGATTTTTGAATCATTGAAAACATCCCGATGCTTTTTATTTTTTAAAATAAAAGCATAAGAAATGCAAAATGTGGTGAAAGTCTGGTGAGGAATATGCAGGCAATTAAATCTGGTCTTGCTTTTATTGCAGCTCTGGTGACATGGACAGGATCAAGCAGTTATCATTTATATACATCATTTGCAGCCAGTAAACCTTAGGAGTATTTATTGTTTCACATAGCAATAGCTCTGTGTTGTCTTATAACCATTCTGCTTTTACTAGAGGTTTTCCTCAAAATCTACCAACAGCTGAAGTCCTTTAACCCCAAAACACACAGAGAGTGTTTAGTTTCAACTGAAGGAAACACAAAGGCAGGAAGTCATAGAGCTTGGATGGCAATATTTCCCTGATCCACCCAAATACCCAAACAGCCACGAGTCGTGCAAGAAATGGGAATACATCAGTAATTATTAGGAATGCTTACGTTCAAGGACATCCCTTCAGCTGAGGCACCGCTGGGACCAACTTCAGTGTATTTTGAAAAGGATTAAACAGGAAGAAGCATGGAAAAGAAAAAAATACAAAATTAGACCTCACTCCATTCAAGTACTGAAACTTCAGCTTAATTCTAAATATAAAAATCACTACGTTGCATAGAAATTGGGCCTTTTTGAACATGAATTTAAACATAGGCAGGCCTGCCTGTTGGGCTTAGGATCATAAACCACAAACATCTCATTTAAAACTATTTTTTTCTCTGTGGATTTAAATAAGGGAATGCATACTTGGTTCGTACAAGCTTTTGTTTGGTCTCAGGTGATTGCTAATTACATGCACTGATATCAAACCTGGACTAGCACACTTAATTTCAGGAATGCAATTTTTCCAGGGATTTTCATGGAAACTAAATATGTGGCATTTGTGTAAGGGATTCTCATTAGGGCACTAATGGAAATTTGCTTTTAAGCTGCCACTGTTTTGCTCATACTGAGAAAAGACAGTTGTCCTCTCTTTGGCATAATTTAATTATTTAGTGTGCTTCAGAAATATAATTTCTCAAAAGCAGAAACAAACTTCCAACAGCAGAAAGATCTGGTTTGTCCAATGGTATTTACCATGTTCTTTACCTAAAGAAGTCTCTGCTATACCAGTGCCTGTAGTAAGGTGAGTGAACTTTATCTTCCTGTGCTTGGCCATTGAACCAAATTAACTTTTTCAGATTTTTTGCAGGTGGACTAGAAAAGTTTGTTGCCACATCTCAAGTCAGAATAAAATGACTGGTGCAGAGATACTTTCTGTGCTGGTTTTGCATTGACATTTGTGAGGAGGGAATAAGCTAGTCACACAAGTGATTTTTTAAGTTAAGCAACTAGCAGTTTCCTCCATGCCTGACAAAACTAATCAGTGGCTAGTTTGAATACTGACAACCTGTTAAACCAATTAAAGAGCTGAATATGCCTCTGTGAGATTCACATTTTAAGACAAACAAGCCCAAGAAAAGTCTCTTCTTCTTCTGGCCTAGAACTGGTAACAGGTTGGCCCACACCCCTCTGTGCGGCCGGGTGGGCCCTGCCGAGGGGCCGGACCCCTTCCCGGGGAGCTGCAGGGCCCCATCCCGGCCGGGCCCCTGGCAGCTGTTAACATCCGTCCGGTTCCCTCCCCGGCAGCGCAGTCAGGCCGACCTGCGGCTGGAATTAAACGCAGTGTGGGGTGAGACCGGACCTGCGCCGCCGAGATCCTGGCACGGCCCCAGAGCGGCCTGAATCCATCACCTGCTTCGACCATCAGCACCACCGCAGGCCTGGGCGAGATATCGGCTCTCTCACTGCACAAATGAAACTTGCAGGACATTGATCCTGTCCTGGGTTATAGTCTATTCAATTTCATCTGCTGAAAAACAGTTGGGGGTGGGTGCCTTTTGATAATGGGCCAACGGTCAGTATCAGGTAGAGCATTGTTCTTATCTTTCTCCATAATGGGCCATTAACAGTCTTCCCAAGCCCCTAGCGTACCTATTGTGTGATGCTCCACTCCGTGGGAGGAGCCAGCCATTCTCACCTGGATAAAGCTGGGACTTTAAACCAGCACAGTGTCTTGCTTCATCCGATTACGGGAGGAAGGCTGGACCCTTCTCACCACCTCAGGACCCCTTTCTTTTCTGCTACTGGATCATTTTCTGCCTCAGCGGAGCTGTACCTGCCATTCCAGGAGGACTCACTTTTGGACTGCTTTCCACACCCTGACTAACAAGGTTGTAGCTTTGACCCTGTCAGGGCTTTTCAAAATTGTTGTTTGTTGGTTTGCTGGTTTGGTGGGGTGGTTTTGTTTTCTTTTTTTTTTTCCTTTTCTTTTCTACCACATTTGTATTCTTATATTCTTAGTAAAAAGCTGTTATTCCTACTCCCAAACCTTTGCCTGAGAGCCGTTAATTGCAAAATTAGAACTTGGCGGGGGGGTGAGGGGTTTACATCCTCTATTCTAAGGGGAACCCCAGTTTCCCTGGCAGATACCTGTCTTTCTAAACCAAGACAATCCTCTCCCAAGTGGGAGAAAAGGACAGAGTGAAGACACACAAGAGAGACAACATGAGGACACCAAGGTCAGTGAAGGAGGAGTCAAATCCCAGATGTGAGGAGAATGAGGAGATGCAGTCTTAGGCTGAAATTCTTTCGCAAGGCCATGGTGATGAACTGTTAACACACTACAATATGCCTTTAATTTAGGAAGGAACTATGGGGGAACAGAGTGTTCAGACTGCAGACATGATGAGCAAAGGCCTTTGTGCTGAAGCAAGTAAATCCTGAAGTAGCTGTGATTGCATGAGAAGCTTGAACAGAGAGAGAGATGGGAGTGACGAAGACCCTTTGCCCCCACGCAAAGAAGAAGACAGCCTATGTTCCCGGAGATGATCTCAGGGACAGATGAAGAGAACCTCTGCTTTTGAACTGCTGGTCCTTAAGATAGTACCCCATAAATTGACATGGCCCATGAACGCAGCTGTGGGAAGTCTGCATGAGATGGGAGGGACTGCACGATGGCAGATTTCAGGGAGGCTGCTATTCGCGGAAATTGAAGCCACGAGAGAACTGTTTTCCTGTGGAGAAGTCTCCATGGCATGGCAAAAGAGAATCCTCTCCCTAAGAGAACTGATGAAAGACTGTTTTAGAGGTGATAAACTGACCTAAGTCCCAGGTTTTGTTTCTATACGTTGTCAGTGGGAAAGAAGAGAAGGTTGTGGGGGGAGGAAAAGTGTTTCAAAGGTTTTATTCTGATTCTTCTTATTTTTTTTTCTTTTCTTTCAGTTCTGTTTTTATTTATAGCCTTTAAAGTTTGAGCTTGCTTTGCTCTTCTCCTAATCCTATCTCGCAGCAGAAAAGGAATAAATAGTTGGTGAATTGGCCTTTAGCCAACATTAGACCCCCCACATTAATTGGTGTATTGGCTGATAAATCTTAAATTGGCGAACCAAAACCACTGCACTAAATTGGTGTTTCTGCCTGGTTCGAACCTGAAACTGCCACACTTTCATTTTATTTTTTCCAGCTTGGGAGAAAAATCGCTAGATACAATACCCCAAAATAAACATTTATCGATGAATTTTTTAATGCCTTAATACTAACAACTTCTATTCCATTTTAATAACATTTATTTACAAAAAATAATTGAATATTGAATTAAAAAGAACAAAAAATAATCGAGGTAGATCATCTCGATTTTACAACAAAGAGGGAGAGATCCAGAGATTTTATCCAAAATCTATTGTCTGTGGTTTTTACTTTTCATATTTTTATTTTAATAGGTATGTTCTTGATTGTTTGCATTTGGTTTTGTTGAACATCCAGTTCTATGTTCTAAAAGAACATCCCAGTTTACATGCTTCCTTACCTTAGGACATGTACACTTCTACCACTAAAAAATACCATATTGTGGTAAGGTAATTTTTGTATTCAAAAACTGTAGGTGGTTTTATTTGTGTTTTAACACAGAGAAAGCACTTGGACAGGAGCTCTTCTAGTTTTGTTGCTGTCCAATGAAAAGGAATGGGTTGAAATTTTACAGATTAGGCAGAGACAGAAGTCTTTAATTAATATCTTTACTGCCATCATGTTTCATGATAAATTGGATCTCAGCAGCTGCCTAACACCATATCAGCACCAAAATCTTTGGTGTGGAAAGGCCTCAGACATATTGGGCTAATAAATTTCTATCCAAGACAGAAATGTTACTTTTCTACAAGAAAGCTAGGATGTGTAAGATCCTATTTCTGGATTATCTCATGTCATTGGACAACAAGTATTTTATTAAACTTTCATATCTTCCAAAATAGGGCAGACCCCTTGGAAGATGTTGATTGGCTTCAGATAACTCTCTAAGCATATCTGCAAATGCTTTGGAAGCTGGTCCTGACTGAAAATATGGAGGGGCCTGTTGACACATTTAAACTATACAGATAACATTCTTCCACCAGCTGGGTACAACCCCTTGTGCTGCTCAGCCTTTGATTGGAGCTATTTGACACTCTTAAACTTTATATTTTTGAAGTTCATGGTCCATGCTGCCTTCCAGAGTCTTTTGACCACCTCACTCAGGAACTCATCATTCCTCCNAATCAAAAAAGAGCAAAATGTCTGGAAGCAGCGCATATAAATCTCATCTCAAAATAGTCTGGGGGGTCTAAATGAGAATTTACTTGGATGAAAGGTCCACAAGATTAAATTTCAAGCTAAACCCCAAGAAATCCAAACAATTAATGGGACAAATAATAGAGTAATATACACAAGTGCCTGGAAGAAACCAAGGAAAGGACTAAATAGCAAACATGGGTTTGTCAAGCAGAACTCATGGTAGATAATCAAATTTTTTTTCAATGATTAAATAATGGCATTCCTCTTTCAGGAAACAAAGAGAATGCATCTCATAGGTAATGTATGCAGTCTCCCTCCCCTGAGGTCTTACAAACCAGGTTAAACAAATAACTTTATGAAATGACACAGTTGGGGATGATTTGACTTTGACGTAGGGGTTGGACTACTTTACATCTAGAAGTGCTTTCCAGACCTATTTTTCAATGACTATGTGAAGTATTTGAGCACTATCCAAGAGAAATAGTGGATGGTTTACACAGTCATCCTTATTCTGTAAAAGCTGATGAAAATCTATAACTGGAAGAATTAATGTACTCATAATGATTTTTGTGTGTGAAATCAGTGAGGGGAAGGTATGCACTTCAAATCACAGTTGCGTGTTCCTCGCGGTGCTTCAACATTGAGCCTTTCACTACATAGTTTTCTAGAGTGATACAAGTTGTCCTGGAAAAATTTCTGTAGAATTTACTGACTCTAAATCTGACCCAAGTTTGTCTTCATTGCCTGCACTAATCCACGTGTTTTCACTGCATCCCTCTAACGTAATTTCAGACTCAAGGTTATAGCAATCCCCTAAAGCTATTAATCAGTTCCCAACTGCACTTCATCTATGCCAAACAAAAACAAAACTATGTACCTACAATAACTTTTTGAACCCTACCTCTTCCCTTTTATAAATATTTTAACTAAGAAATTAATGGAGACTTCTGTCTCAAACATCTTCTCAAGCATTAAAAAAGCTACAGGGAAATCTATGCAAAACCTTTCCAAATCTGTAGAAATAGTTCTTTCCATGCAATTAAAAAAAAATTAAATCATCTTCCAGCTGTAACATAGCTAAGATTTGTAGGTGGAAAATAAACTTTCAAAGACAGCATCTACTAATAAATTTAGAACAAGGAACAAAAAGTGATACCAAGTAACAAAAAGACCCTGTCAGATATCGAAATGTCCTCAGGAATTTCTTTAGAAATCAGTTTTTACTTTATAAGTACAAAACTCTATGTGCATTTTAATGGGTTCAGGTGTCACTGTGAGTTGTGTGAAATGTTAGTCAATAATTTTTATGTGGATCTGAGGAAACAGAAGCTAGGGGTAGGCAGATCTGGTGAGGTTCCTGGTGGTCTGGTGGTACATGCAGAAAAAGAATCTAGTCAGAGCTCAAACCTCACTTCAGCTGAAGACTTATTTTTCTCATTTGCAAAGCATTCCTCCAAAGCATTTAGAATCTCTTCAGATGCTTCCTTTCTGCTGTCACCAGAAGGTAGGATTGGTATGTGCATAACTCACAGTTAGTGCACACTTGAGGGAAGTTTTTACTAGACCAGCTCAGATAGGTGAAACCAGAACACCACAGAGGCACGGGTTTGAGAACTTGGCCTTTATACTATTCACTTTAAATGTTTGCTGCTAATTTATATGAAATTCACATCTTGGCCTTAGCCCTATATTTTTGAAGCTGCAGCATGCTCTCTCATTTATTCCACAGAAAGCACTTCTGACTAGAGAACTTTCTAATGCTTTCAGATCACATTCCCAAATGTGTGCTATAACCTCATGAAACTGATGCCCAGCTAAGTGCTTCTTGAGGTCTTGTCTACAAAGGTGTCTCTAAAAATGAATACGTGACTGCTATCACCATCAGAAATTCCTAAAGAGTGACAGAATATCACCCAGTCCTGCAGTTATGGAGTCTGCTGCCAAAGCTTTCAAAATTTGGTATCAGTACACAAGTGTGTGTGCAGAACTAAATATATTGATGTATGCATATATACAGGACTGACTAACTGAGAATATAGATTAGGAAAACAGGACTGGTCTCTTGTAGCTCTGTAAACTACAGAGGTGGATTTATTCCCTCACTCTGAACAGGAGGATTTAGTACACAGTGTGAAAGTTGACTTTATACTCCTACAGCACCTTTTGCTCCAAAGCAGGTTCCTCAGTTTTAATTTAACCTCCCCACCCATGGCAAGACAAATAACACCGGACTTGTCCCTTGCAAAGTTTCTGCTGATAGCAGGGATGGTTCGTGTCCCAAAGTGGAGAAGATTGATGCCTTATTCCTGGGTAAAAGCTCAGCAAAGGGCAAAGTGGCTGAAGTGGTTGTTTTAAGCACGGACGAGAGCCTGGGCTCGGGTCTCCTCAATCTTCCCACAGGCTGGGCCAAACTATCCTTCTTTCTTTATTTGATGACTTAATTCCCAAGGTGAAATTTCCAGCCCCTCAACTCCATCAATACCTTGGACTTAGACTAGTGCAAGGAGGAGCAGCATATGCGTCTCTCCTGCCTCTCTCCACCCAGACCCACCCTCCGACTGCAGTGGAAAGCTGGGCTTCCATTCAAACCTTTGTCCACTTGTTGATATTGACTAAGAAGGGAGTGAACTATCTCCTCTTCCAAGCAGCTGTAAGCCTTAATTGGGGTCAGCAAGCAATAATTCACATAGTTTGCCTGTTTAAATTCAAAAATAATTCAGCCACTCCATCCAATAGCAAGCGGGGCAAGGGAGAGGGAATGTCTTCTAAACAAATCACAGTGTAGTGCAAGAAAGATTTTTTTTGAGACCCGTTTGGAGAGAGTGCTAATAACCACACATTCAAGAATGTGTTGACATCACTCACAGCAATGGGCAGTGACCCAAGGTTTACCCCGGAGACAGCAGCTTGTTCCAATCAAGAGCAGAACGGCAGTGCAGAAAACAATGAAAAACATTCCCTCCTGTAGGATACAGATCCAGGTTGGCTTATGAGCCATAACCACTGTGCAGGAAGATTTGCTGTGAGAGGAACTGTTGTGCAGTGACCTGCAGGGAAGGCCTTTTGTGCAGAGAACAAAGCAGAACAAAATGCAGTTGTGAGTAGGTCTGACGGGGTTTATCTTGCCTGCAAGTCTCTGTTTCACAAGCAGGCTGACTCCAGGCCTGCTGCACGTGCTGTACAAATAGCCCGCAAGACTTTTTTTTGCGTAGGGATTTTCTTTTATTTCCCCTGTATTTTTACAATATGGACCGGGATGGAGCCATTTGATTTGGAGACATAGCTGTGCAAATGCATGCAGAAGGGTAAACACTCACTCAAGTCCTGGAAAGACACATGTGGGTACACCTCAGGTTCATCTGCTGGGTGAACTTTCTCTGTGTGTCACATTTCAGAGTATCACATAAAATAATAATCCGTTTTTGCCTGGAAAATGAATTGTGTTTATAACCTCAGACATTAAAAATGGATCACTGTAAATGGTGAAGAGCCCGTAAAGTTCATCAGAAGATACAGAAGGACAAAGGGTTTTAAAACACACACAATTGGAGGATATAGTGTAAAACCTGAAACAAAAATGACATTTTGATTTGTAATGAGGGGATGGGGAGAGACAGATGTGCTTATTGACTGCTAAGCTGCCAGCACTGCATAAATAATGGGAGATGGAGAAATTCTTGTGTGGGCAATTCAAAATCATCAGTCTGTTTTCCTGTTTTAAAGATCCCACTGAAAAAAATTCCCTTTCTATTTTTNAAACATCTGAAGACATTGCAACAGAAGAAATTTTATCTGGGTACCTTCTTCTTCTGTTGAATCCTTGCATTGTTCATGGACTTTTTAGTCCACTGAAGATGGTGAACCAGCATGTGCTGGTTATACATTTCAATCAGTATCTGTGTTGTTATCTTTGCCAGTTAATAATGACATTATCTGGAGCAATGTGCTCGTCTATGCCACTAAAATAAATCCTCATTGTGAGACTTGTCCTTACTCCTTGGCTACTTAGGGATATAATCTTGAGGTTGTCAAAGACATTTCTGTCTTTGACTACAGCAGTAGGAGTGTAAACCAAAGTCACTGGGGTGGACAGTTGCAGAGGGAAGTGAATGAAGCTTCCAATTCCCTGCCAGCAGCTTGGCAAGGGAGCATTCCCCTTGGAGAGCATCCAGTCCAAGGCTTGTGGCACACGGGAATGATCTCTGTGTTGGAAAATCCTGAGGCACAAACGTTTGAGGCTGACAGGTGACTAAACAGAGCTCAAACTATTAATTTATCTGCTTTTCTGCCATCCCCCTAGCAGATAGCACCTTCTGTTGGCATAAAAATGGTGTGTGTTTTCCTGCTTTTTGATTAAACCAAGGAGGCAGACTACTGTGTGAGAGAGGAAAAAAAAGAAACAAAACCACACACACACAAAACAAACAAACAAATAAAAATCCAAACCATTCCTCACCTCATCAGGGAGAAGCAAACACATCCCTGACTGTTTGCCAGGAGCTGAGTGTGACAGCACAGCCACCTCTCAGAACATCCGTGGATCTTCTAGGATCAGGAAAGCAGCCAATGACCTAGGCAGGGATTTTCCACAGGAGATAGAAACACCCAGTAAAGGGGTCCAGGCCAGGGCTGCATGAAGGAAGACGACAAGCCAGTGGAGGGGAACTTGGTCTGATTTCTCAAGTTGCATAGTATAAGCCACAGGATTGTGGTCCAATTGGTAAATGGGCAAGTGACACTGGGTGTGGACCAACATCAATGTTTTACTTAGCTTGACAGGGATTTCCCTGACTTCTAGAAATAGCCATGGCCCTTTATTTCAAAACAATAAAACACAGCTCAACATGTGCTGAGACCACAGGCTGAGTCAGTCAGATGACAGTGAGGAAACTCACCCTGAAATGAAATGCAGCCTTCCACTCCTCCCTCAGCAGCATCACCGAGGGGCTAAACTGGTCTCAGACCAGACAAAAAGTTTTGAGAGTTATCTGAAACAAACAAACAAACAAAAAGACACCTGAAATCTTCCAAAGGGAGCACTGAAATTTAGCTACTTCCAAAAAAAGGCAAACATTTAATTGAAAGGAAAAAAAATAAAAAAGAAATATACACAATAAAATACTTTAGATGTTTAGAAACATCAATTTTGAACACATGTTGTTTTCCATTCCTGAGTCAAAACATTTAGTTTCTCAGATCAAGATGCTGAAGAAAAAGCTCTGCAAATCTTTAAATTAACATTTCTGTTACAATTAAAAATGATCTTTTTCTTTCAGCATGATTTTGCCAAAAATACAAACTGGATCCTTCATGAGTCTTCTGCAAAGGGTCCAGTACAGATTTGGAAAAGCCTGAAGTTGTTACAGTGTTCTTACCTAGATGGTGATGATCATTCCTAAAAATATGTTCTTAGAATAGCCATTTTCTTCAAGTCTTGTTGTCTCCACCTCATTTTTTTATTGCAGGTTTTGCTGTGCCAGGCTCCTCAAAGTGTTATTTGGATGTATTGGTAGGCAAAAGAGAATTTAATTTGATAAATGAAAATTAGGGCAAATTCAGCTAATTTGAAGGTGTCAGGGTGAAATATTCATCCGTGTTTATCCATCCAACCTACAAAGTGAAAACTCCTGGCTGTCATCCTGTAAACCATTGGTCTCCTCTCCCTTTCAAAGTTGGGAGGTGAAGAAGGCAGGAGCTTTTTCATCTTCATATTATGCTAAAAAATGGTTTGAACCAGGTTTGGCTGCTAAAATAACTGTAAAAATATTCCCTTCATTAGCAGAGTATTATATTTTACTAGAGAGATTGTAGCCAAGCACTGTAGCCACAACATCATGTAAATAAACCACTACACATTAATTTGACAGACATGTTTCTTATGCAGTCCTATAGGGAGCAATGAGTATTTTATTTAGAGCAGTTCCTGACCTGCACCAGTCTAGCATCCTAATAAACCTGAAACTGTATTTGACTTGCCCAGTAAATTAGGAATTTAGTGTAGTGTTTTTCCTTCTGGAGTGTATGTCCATTTCTTCTAATTTTTGCATTGTAGTTTATACAACGAAATACACAACCAAACGGAAAGGGAAAAAATGAGCTTAATTAGGCTTAATGATACAGGTGGTTGTGAAATTAAACTAGAACCTACTAAATTAACTAAAACTATGCTGTCTTGGTTTTCCATGACAGTGCTTTGCAAGATGGAATATTGCCTGTGCACACAATCACTGTCCTTCAGGGCTGATCATATGAAGGCAGTTATTTGAATTAGCTGAATTTTGGATGTGTCAGAGAGACATGGGGAGTTAATGGTGGTTTTTTTTCTATACAAGGTGATGTGCAGTTGTCTGGGAATATTGGATAGCTGATGATCAAATTTAATGATGGCTAAAAAGATGACGTAGTATTGCACCTTGCTAATTTAGTATAACACTCCTTTTCACTGAGAGGGGTGTAGTTTAATAATTGGCTTTCACCCAGACTTTGCGGAACCACAGCATGTAGAACAAAATAAAAAGTGAAAAGAAGCAATTTCAATTAAGGTTAGAACCAGATCAGGAAAGCACAAGAGACAGGAGAGACTCGAAAATGTTGGGAAATGTTAAGCCATTTCCTTTCCTGCAGACCTTTACCTGAACCATTTCTTTTTGAAGAGTGAGCCTTCTGGAAGTAATATGCACTGGATGTGGAGGTTGAATTTAATCTCCACTCATCAGAATATCAAATTACCTGAAATCAATAGTAACAGTTCTCCTGGTTGAGGAGAGTGTTGCCAGATCTCCACTCAGGTCATCTAATTGTCCCTGGGTTACGATTTTGCAGAGTGGCTTTGGGGGAGCCTGTCATCCTGCTGTGACAAACTGCACCCTCCTCCTGCATAAGCTGTATCATGCTCCTGAGGAGCTCAGAACAGCCGCTGTCCCGTGGAACCGGGGCAGTTCTAGCAGGGGATTGCTGGAAATTAACATTGCTCTGCAACCAGGGGAGCTGATTTATCTCCAGATCAGGGGAAATACTGCAAAAGCATTTGCATGACTTGTGCTGATTAAATCTGAGAAGCTTATCTGCATTACTGCAGTTTAATCCGTGACAGTGTTTGCATTTCAGAGGGAAAGATGGGCTGGAAGAAGAAGGAAGGAGCTGGTTCAGCACAGTACTCAAGCAGCTGCAATTACGCTGATCATGAGCATTGGGTTAAGTTTGCACCAAGTATTTTGCTGATGGGAGTGGAAGATTCATAAATGCCTTTTACTGTAGAGAAGAGGTTTCCACCTGCATCTCCTGGATCAGATGAGTAAGGAAAATTGTGTGCTGATGTGGTCTCATGTACTGAAGCACAGACCTTCAGCTGGCAACAATTGCCATATGGCAATTGTACCAACGATCTGAATAAAGAGCAGTTTATAACTGCTGAAAACCCACCCATGACTTCAATGAAGTATTTGGCTGTCAACATTTTTACTGTGAGAAACGTACAAAAGCATAAAGGTGAAAGGTGGCAGGCAGAGAAAGATCCAAGCAGATGATAACCATGTGGCCAGATGCCAAAACCCAACATTCTCTCTGCATCTTAGCAATGTGTAGAGAGATTCCTGTACTAAAACACTTTGCAGGCATTGCAGCGAAAGGTGAGACACAAAACCCAGTGATTTTGGTGGACGATAAGGTACCAAATTTGGGAACTGCCTCTAAGAGACAGAACTTACAATGACACGTGTCTCTTGGGAGCTCTGTGAGCTTGACTTCCATCTTTCATTTCTCCACTCACAGTGGGAAACATCTTCTTTCCTTTCCTCACATGGAATTTTTGACACAAAGAAGTCTCCTATGTGTGACACTTGGTGTCTTGATTGGTGTGGGGAAATAAAACTTCAGCTTATGATCGCTGAAGTCCTTGGAGTTGTTTTCTGGTCCCTAATATTTTAATGATTGTCTTTAGCTTGTAAATGCTTTTCTTAGACTAATCAGCACAACAGCTTCACAGGCTGGGGGATCTCTTCTTAAATCCCACTTCACAAATCAACAGTCACTGTAATTGCCACTAAAATCATGAGCGCTGGACTACCTGTGAATGAAGGCCAAAACTGCACCCCTGCCAGCTTCCCCGCCGCCTGTGGTGCTAAGAAAACAGAGAAGTCAGAGACAAAACCATGAAGGAATCATGCAACGGTTTCTAGTGTTGAATTGCAATTATTTCACTGAGTTTTATAGCTGATTCTGGCATCAGTGGGAGATATCTATAGTGTCTTCCATCTTTTCAAGACAAAACAACTTATGTGTAAGTGTAGTGGGTATTTAGCCGCTTTCATTTCGGTGAAGTAAAACAAAACTGGAAGTAGGGCGATTATTAAAGAAATGTATTAAATAAACACTATGAAATGCAAACAGATGCATGAAGTAAGTAATCATGCGTTCCTTTATTAATAAGTAATTGAAGAGTAACATATATCATGGAGTTGAAACATTTAAAAAATAGGTAAAAGGGACCTTGTTTTGTTTGTTTGTTGGGTTTTTTTTTTAACAATTGAAAGGTAAACTCAAGATCTGGAATAGCAGAATCAGTCTCAGAGGCACAATGATGAATTACAGGACTGATCCATCATCTGTAGGAATGCACAAATTAGGGTTCCCATCTTTGCAGTACTTTGCAGTCATTGACATGTGTTATCTACCAAGAGAGATCTCACAATCAGGTTGACACTCTGGCTTCAGTTAGACTGACTCACCAGGCACCAAATGCCTGGTGGTGCTTGCCTAAACAAATGACTTTCCACGAATTTGCGTGATGAAAGAATAACATATTTGTGGCCAAAATCCATGTGGTCCATTAAGAGCCTGAGTGATAAGTAGTTCAAAAGAACATGAGAGCCTCAGAGTGCCTTGCTGTGCCATTTTATCATCTTCAGGTCTGCAATTCCTGCACTACTTTTACCAGTACTGAAAATACACTGCAGACCTCATTGTCCTGGTTTTATAAAAGTTGGACCATGAACAGAGAGATGGAAATACTGCAAGATCTTCATTATGCTCATTGTAATAAATGGAGCCTGTCTAGATAGCTACAGGAAAAACTAATACCTGGACTCATTTCAGAGAGTTCAACTTTTCATATTTAGTACATCTGACCCCAGAAGTTCTCATCTTCTTTAAAAATCAGACTAGACTTTGGTGTGTTAATAAGACATATCCCATGCACACATTTACCCACAACCATACGTAGGTGTCTGACCAAGGATTGCACCATGGTTCATCTCATTTATACAGACTGAGTATTAGGGACCAAAAAACTGGCTGTCTTAATTTGCAGGGAGCCAAAACGTGCCCAATCTGGCAATCTTCTGGCAAACTAGGAAATGCTGACATGCTGGAGTGAGAACTGGAATTACATCCTGACAGCCAGGCACCGCCAAACCTTTCCTTATGCCGTGACACATTTCACAGCTGTTTGAAGGCTACCCCTACCTCTATGACATCTTCACCACCTCAGTTTCAAAGCAGAAGCAAGGCCAGGGAAGCCCAGTTTATCAATTTCAGTGCTGGTTTCTCTCTGTACAGCCCCTATCAGCCCACTGCACTGTAACTTGCCTCCAGCTGGCATGGCAATGCAGCGATAGGAACGCACACAGGCATCAGTTCTTTGCTGAACAGGGCTTAAGCCAGGACCAAACGCTCATAAATGGGAATTTTTCTGTCCAGTTCCTCTTGCCAGCACCAAGACGGCCCTGCTTCAATTTATACAATATATTACATATATTTTACATACATCCATATATTTTACATTACATATATATTACAATATATTTGAGTGCTTTCATTCCCCTGGTGCCTCCAGTGGAGACAGAAACAGGAAATAACTGATCAGAAAGCACCATGGAGAAGAGCCCTTCTTTCCGCTGGGATACAATAATCCACAGGATCATTGCTTCTGTTGGAGAGGTTCTGAGACTTCATTTGGCCACACGCCTTCAGTAGCTGATCATTCCCTTTACACAAACTGCTGGCGTGAAACAAACTGTGGCACTCACCTCAGTGCTGTAACATTTTTTAAGTGAAAAGTCAAAGCTACAGGGAGAAGGAGACAAGGAAGCATCAGCTGTTGGAGGAACAAGGCATCCCAGGTTAGTGAAGGTGTTGCTCTATAAATGCAAAAGACCTCTAGCACTGCAAACCACCACAGGTGGGCTGCAGACCCTGCCATGGTGTCCTGAGGAGTATTTCTTCCCTTGACGTAAAATTTGACATCTATGGACCAAGCTGAAAACGCAAGGCATGTCTTTCATGGTGCATGGCCCTTTCTCAGTGAAGAGGAAAGCCACAGAAATGTTGTGCTGGGATGGGTGATCCCACGAATTCCAGGGTGCTGAGGTCACCTGTTGGAGATGCAGCAAGAGGGCTTCCCCTGCACTGTGGTGGTCCAATCCCACAGAGGTACCTGGTCCTGGTGCCCTCACACCAGCTGATTCACTGAACAAAAGTGTCTCTAGGGGCAAAGTAAAGAGAGGTCAAAGCAGTCAAACACAGAGGAAAAAGAAAAAGAGAAAAAGACTATCACAAGGTAAGAAACGAGAAAGAAATAAAGTAGCTCCCCCATTTCTGTTTCAAGTCCTGAGTTTACAGTGATGTCATGTAAAAACAGAAGGGAAACAGACAGTTTTGCACCTTTTTAAAAACTGGTGGTCACAAGGAGGAGTTTGCCCCAGTAAGACAGGTAATGTACAGTCTGAGATATTCACCCAATATGTACCGTAAATTTCAGAGGAGACGTGAAGTTTAAAGAGTAAAATGCGTGTATCAGAGACTTGTAGTCACTTCACAGAGAGGCCCTTTAGCCCTGTGTCTCTGTCCCTGACATCTATCTGAGAGAAACTTCAAGCTGTTTTGGAAGAGATTCTCCATTAAAATGGCATTTCCAGGTGTGTGGAAATCAGGAGCGAGTCTGCTACCTTGCCTGACGTTGTTATGCGATTAACTGTGTTAAATCATCAAGGTTCGAAAGGCCTCCTTTTAGAAACAAACTCTATTTCTGTCACGAGTATATAAATCTCCGTTTATTTGCTTATTTATTTGTCCCAGATGTTTCTTTTGGAAGGCTTTCCTCCTCATATATTTTGTTATTCTTCAGGAAAACCTGAATCTGAGAGCCCCTGCCTACCAAGGGAGCCAAACAGATGGAGGTCATGCAGGCACACCCAGGCACGGCAGAAAGAACTGCAGCAGAGCTGTCCTGGCTCCTTCCCCATCCTTGCAGAGGTGCACCAACAGAATAATCACCATCATCACCCCTCCCTGCTGTCCTTCTTCTGCCTCTCTTCCTCCAATCCTGCACCCTTGGCTCAGGCAGAGAACATCCAGGGCCTGAGTTTCAGTCCTGTTTCTCCAGGTCTTTGTTAACCTCGGTGTTTCACTTGGAGGAAAAGAAAAATTGAATTCCTGTGTGAAACCTCTAGGAAATGCTTGACACTCACTGAGTCCCTCGCACTAGCTGTTGTTTGCTTCCTGAAGAGACTTGTGATGCCTGTTGTGACTTTTCTGTAAGCTGGAAGCAAATGCTTATCACTATTCTTAGAAGGGAAAACAAACAAACAAAAAAACAAACAAANCTTCATCTTTGCCATCTCACGGGGCTCAATCTTATGTATCCTGTCACCATCTTCTTTCCACAGGCCATGTCTTCCCTATTCTCCCTTCCATTCCTGAAAGGAAATGAAAACGTACCATCCTTTTATTTTTGCCTCACTGCAGTAAAATGACCCTGCAAGCACCTGAAAGCCCCTTCACTCTAGTGTAAAATAGCTCTTCAGGAAATGCAGAAAGTGGCTGGATGAAGCCATTAGCCAAGGAACGCAGTGTGCAGGAATCAATAGGTCTGTGCCTCAATCATGACAAGCACAAATTGCCTCAAAGGAACCACAGAAATTCCTTCTCATTGTGAGTGGGTTTTGCTGGATTTTAGTTCTTGGGGGATGTATATTTTTTTGTTTTGCTTTCGGTTTTGGGTTTTTTTGTTTTCTGTTTGTTTGTTTAGGTTTTTCAATTAATTTTTTTGATTCTTTGATTGATTTTTGGTGGCTTTTTGTTGATTTTTAAAATTATTTTGGGGGAAGTTGGTTTAGTTTTTCTTGGGGGGTTTCAAACTTTTTTTTTTGGTAGTTTTTTGTTTCTTTGGGACTTTTTCTTTGTTTGTTTTTAATTTGTTTTGGGGTTTTGGGGGGGTGTTTTATTGGACTTTTGGGGTTTTGGATTTTTTTGTTTGGATTTTTTTGGTTTGGGGTTTGATTTTTTTGCTTGTTTGTGGGGTTTTGTTGGTTTTGTTTGTTTGTTTTATTATTGTTGTTGTTGTTTGTTTTGGGTTTTTTGTTATTGTGTTTTGATTTTTTTTTTTTTAAACTCCAGGACTAACTCTCCATTTCAGTGTGATTTGCTGACAGTGATGCTCTGTGTCTTTGCACCTGCCCACTGTTGTGAAACTCAGGCTGTGCAAGCGTGGTGTGATGGCAGCAAATGGAACAGCATGAGCCCTGGGGGCAATTTCCAAGCAGAAACTTGTTGCAGCAAATATAGGGACGTGACCAAATTTCTGCCTGGTTTTATTCTCTTGTTTGTTGCTCTTTGAAAATTCATTTTCCAAGGACAAAGCTGACTTTTTGAACATGGTCTACCAACAACGTGGCAGGATGTGAAAATTCAAAGTCTGTTTCAAAACTGGTTGAAGTCTCCCTGTGACACTGGGAATTGTAATGCTGGGTCCATAATATACAGCACTGCATTTATTTCTGAAACTAACAGAGACCCTTTGCCAGAGGCTGAAAATTCACATCTCCTGAACATTTGGCAAAGGATTTGCACAGCTAAAACTTGAGGCAAACACACATAAAATTTGATAACTTGCTGTTTATTACTTCTGGTCAGCATTCAAAGAGAAAATAACAAATCATTTCAGAATAAAACAATGAATTCCTGTAAAAATATAAATATTATTAACACAGTAAATAAATATTTAGAATGCTGCAAGCAATTCCAAGACACAAAGAAACAGTAAAGCACTGGGGTTGCTGAAGTCCCTTATCAGACTGCTCCAATCCGTTGCTCTGAACTTCAAATAAGCCTGAAAATACCCATCTTCATGTTCTGCCAGATGCAAATAAACTGTTCTCTGGTTTCTGGTCAGAAAGCAGAACACTAAGTCTCAGATTATTTTCTTTCTCCATCCTTTTTTCTTTCCTTTTTTTTTTTTTTTCAAAGGGGAGAGACGGAAGGAGAGTCATTGGTGGGAGCGGCTTGATACTCTGCTGTAATTTACACATTTATCTCTTTGTCCTCTATCCCAGCTCTGAAGCATGAGACTTGGCAGGTTACCTCCCTTGAATAATAATATCACTGCCTCCTCTTACCTGTCAGGAGCGAATTCCTTTTTCTACCAGAGGATGCTCACAGGCGTTTTGACAAGTTCCTGGAGGAAGAAGAAACACATGGGGAACCAAAGTGGGTCATGAAGCTCCTGAGCTGCAAACAGGCAGTGGATGGGGGACATTCAGGGTATTATTGTGTGTATTCTCCCCTGTGCATCCACCACTGGCCATTGTGAGATGCAGAATACCAGGTGGAGAAGGGTCTTTTTTCCAGTTCCAGTATGATCAACTTATCCAGCACTGACCGGGAGAGGTGCTCAACCTTCAACCTCTGCCTCCTCCCACTCGGTTCTTCTGCTGGCTCAGCTGTTTGGAGGGAAGGTTGAATGCAGTTTTCTGGTGACTGGTTTCACACTGCATCACTTTCATATTACCAGGTCTCATTGCTGGATTTTCCCTATTACTTTCTAGCCATGTTGCTCCATTCTTTCCACAAAAATCAATATGATTTTCCCCAAGGTACTGCTCTTTTTTTGCATTTTCTAGAGGCTGCAGATGACAGTTGCTGGTCAAGGAGTGTGAGTGACAACTCAGTAAAGGTTAAATTCATGTCTGTACTTGGTGCTGCAAGAAAAGCCAGCATGAGTCTCAACCCCAACCACAGAGAAAGGCATCACCAATTTAATATTTTGGTGATGTTCTAACAACTGACCTAGGGCATTGATATCAGACCACGTGGAGTGTCGTCTGGCACTTCAGACAGACTTCAGGCAGCCCCGCCATCAGCCCCAGAGAGTTCAATCCAGGCTACGACTTTGCCCATGTTGTCCCAAAGATTTTCTGGAAGGCAGCTGCTTTGCTGACTTTATAGGGGGACTGGGGGCAAAGAGAGAGAAAGTGTAACAAAAAGGGATGGTTTACTCTATAGCTTTGAAAGTAATCATCAGGATATCTTATTTTGGTGCTGCAGTTGCTTTTTATGAGGTCACTTGAAAAATAGCTGTCGCAGGAGAATTAAATTCCTTCTGGTTAGTCTTGTGCAGAAGCAACAAATGAAGAGAAGGAGGTAGAAACAAACCAGAAGGGAAGAGCACTTTCAGAAGATTACCTCCCCTCCACCTGTGATGGGTTTCACACTCCATCTGGAAAGTGGCTGTATCAGGGAACAGGGAATTGAAATGACAATGCCCTGAATAGAAGGATGTTCCATTAGCAACTTGATTTCAACTGGCCTGTTAGCGACTCCAGTTTTGGTTTGAAACAGAAATCTTTAGTGGTTTTAGGAGCAAAATCTGATCCACTAGAAGCTTGGGCAGTTTGCTGATTCCCTTCCTAATCTCTTCCATGCAGAGAATGATCACGCTGTCACAGGGCTGTTTATCACACACACTGGTTATCCAACTAAACCAGTTAATGATGGAGATTTTCAGCACAGTGGGTAAGTGGAAGGGGGTGGGTTTCCCTTTTTTCCTTCACGGGTTCTTCATGGAGTGGTTTTAATAAGCACCAATAACTGCACAATAACTAAGAAACTGTTACCTCTAGATGTGACCCAGGTTAATGTTTTTTTCTCTTCATACTTCTAGCTGTGGCTGTGCCTCTCAAGGCATATCTATGGAACAGAAAGTCTTTATAACCTCCTGGATAGGAAAAGAGCATGACCCAACCATCCTACCTGCATCTGAAATCTCAAACATGCTGAGGACTATGGGGTGAAACCTTTCCTCTGACTTATAATTGCCAGGGTTGCTGATCTCTGTGGCTAAAGGCAGAGTTCAGAGGCAAAAGATCTGCAGGCTCCTTGCCTACCACAGGCTCTCATTCTCCACCTGACACTATAAACTAAGAACCTTCCTGTTCCTCAACTTCTACATTTGGCCCTGTAGTTCAGCAACACCAGCATCATTACCACCAAACCTTTGAGATCACTGGATAAAAGCTTCTATCAAAGTACACAATTATGTTATTAAACAGTAACTGCACTGACTAAATTATTAATGATAACAATAATAATATTTATCTCTTGCAAAAGAGGTTTACTTTAAAGCAGCATTTTTGATCTGCTAGATGTAATTGCTAAACAAGATCCTACATGCCCTTCTTCCCCCAAACTGGCCTTCCTCCTGTAATTATGCAATCCAGTTCCAGGCATAATTCCTCCTTAAGGGGAGGATGGAGCAAAGGGAGTCAAACCACTGCATGGAGGAAGAACAGAATTAGCTTCAGAAGTCCTGTTGACAAGAACAGGACCACAGGTGTACCATGTTTGCTTGTCATCAACTCATCTGGACACAAACCGAGAACTTCACCCCAAAGGTCAGGAAAACTCCATGCTAAACATATATGAAGCAAACATGGAAGTAGCCACAGAGTCAGATTGTTGTCACGTATTCTTGCCTCATTTCCCTGATAAAACAGGATATGGTATCTCCCTCAGCTCTTCACAGCTCATCAGTTCAGAGGTTCTTGGTTTCTTGACTGCCAGCCACAGCCTGTCCTTGCTGTGCTGCAGGCCTGAGCTGTAAGTTCTGTTTGGGGCAGTCTGCAGAAGAAGCACTGTTGGGTATCAATCCCATCCTGGAACCTGTTTGGAATAAGGAAACCCAAACAAAACAATTTAATGAAAACTGGTACACTTTCCTACACGGAAAAGCCTTGCTCAGATAAACAGTGATGAGGAATGTGTTAATCACTGTTTAACATTGTTTATTCATGAAGGTGTCGCAATCCTCCATGTTCACACCAATGGCCCTGGCAAAGGTTTGTGTCATGAGTCCAGAGCCTCTAAGAATTTTTGTTCTTTGGTTATTTGCAAACAAAAAGCAAACTGAATTTACTGTCTGATCTTTGTCTCTTGTTCAAGGCACAGAGACTTCTCTGTTGGTCTTGTGCTTTGCAAAAAAAAAAGGTGAAACACAGAGGCCAGGAGACTAAGTGTATTCCCTGCCCATCAGTATGAGGGTGGCTCTTCCATAAGTGAGTAGTGATAAGAAGATGTAAAGCGCTTATGTAAAAATCTCTAGTCTGTACTGTGTGGATCACCTCAAGGCAATCTGTCTAGAACAAGAAATGCCAAATGTTTCCTTGAGGTCACAGCTCGCTTCTTTGCCCTCAGAGAAGGCAGCGACTTGAGAGTCACAGAATCATAAAAAATAGTTAATGTTGGAAAAGTCCTCTAAGATCATTGAGTCCACTAACCCAGTGCTACCACACTCCTTGTTAACCGTGTCCCCAGGTGCCACGTCCACCACTGCCCTGGGAAGCCTGTTGCAATGTCTGTACACCCTTTCAATAAAGCCATATTCCTCAATATCCAATCGAAATCTGCCCTGGTGCAACTTGAGGCCATTTCCTCTCATCCTGTCACTTGTCCCCTCAAAGAGACCAACTCCAACCTGGCTAGTCCCTCCTGTCAGGGAGTTCTGCAGAGCCAGAAGGTCCCCCTGAGCCTCCTTTTCTTCAGGATGAGCCCCTTTCCCAGCTCCCTCAGCAGTTCCTGGGCCTACAGACCCTTCCCCAGCTCAGGTGACAAATCTAGTCCTGGTGAGCCCTTCCGGTATGACAAATGAGTATTTTCCAACTTAACATGTTCATCCCATGTTTGAACAGGAAGCAAAGGAGGGAAATCATTTGCCTGCAGTGTCCCAGACTGAAGATGAGTGGCTGCAAGTGCAGAAGGCAGAGGGGTGATCAGGATGTGAAATACAGCAGTTGATTGCACCGAGGCACTCTGCCTTCCAGCTGTGTTGCACTGCCAACTATGGCATGAGAGAGAAGGAAATGCAAATTGGGCTGTTGTTCTATTCTCCCTCTGATACGTAAGTCAGAGGTGAAGTGAGCTGTGTGTTTTTAAAAGACCAAGTAACCCAAAGTGCATGTTGGATGTGCAATCTGCAGTATGTTAGGCCAGGTCACACTTACCTGTGAAACTAAATCAATTACAAGACCAAAAGCCATCCTTTCATGTGCAAAGGTGTTTTATGCAGAAGAGCCAGAACGGAGGTTGGGACACTTTAAAGCCTGCATGGTGTAATCTCTGCTTTATTAAGAAAAGAAGAAGATGAAAGGAAAAGAAAGAACATTTTTATTTCTTCCATTTTTTGCTTCCCTGATTTGAAAGCAGAGAGATGGATAGACATCACAGCTGATCAAATCTCAAAGAACATCACTTGTCAAACCATAGATGATTTTGTGATTTCATTACTATTAGTTTCTTTTCCCTTCCCTCAGAGACAGAGCAGTCTTAACAATGTTTTTTTACTCTCCGGGATAAATATCCACATTTTAATATTAGACACAGGCAGGTCCAAAACCTTGCTTTTGCAATTCTTGCATAGTAACTCCTGCTGCATGCTCCCTGGAAAAACAGGACGGCCTTACTCTAAAATCAGCAATCAGGAGCTCGTGCCAAGGAGATGGGAGGTGGCATTTCTTAGAGAGCTCAACAACATGCTTGAGGAAAGGAGGTTTACCCTAGAAATTAATTTTACTTACACTGGCTTGAGGGAGAAAGGCACCGCCAGGGAGATACACACATGGCTGTTTTTCTGTATAAACATTCCTTTTACAGATTGAATGTAAAACAAGAATAAAGTGCAAACATGAGAAACATGATACGCAAGAGAAGAAAAAAAAATGCAGTAGTTACAGAAATCAGACCAAAACATCAGGCTGTGGTTCTCTGAGGATGGAGCCAGCATTGTTCCTGCAAGCAGCAGGCCCTCCTCATGCCCTCACCCACTTGCTCCCACCCCAGGTTGCCCCATGCTGGCCACCAGCCAGGCCAGCAAAAAACAATGACACAAAGGTTTTGTTTTCAGAAGAAACAAGTTTGTGTTTTGGCTGGTCATGTAAGCACATAAACAGCTGGAACAGCATCCTTTGGCAGTGGTGCCGAATTTAAACTGAGCACGGAATTGCACAGGCTTCTGGAGAGGAGCTCTGGAAAGGATTAGCAGAAACTCTGCAGTGCCTTGTGTTGTGAGTGGGCTGATTTGGTCACTGGTATCCAGGCTGCCAAAGCAGATTCTGTTTCCATGTTGAGGGAAGGAATCCCTGGAGGTTTACACATGGACAGTTTCCATCATGTGTCTCCAGCACGGGAAGGGGGATGGCCTTCCTGACACTCCCGTGGAGGTATGACTGTGTTTTCCCATCACTCTCCACATTCGGTGGGAAAGACACCAGATTACAAGACGAGTTAATGGAGAGTGAGTCAGGGAGCAGGGCTCAGAGCTCCTTCAAACACAGCACACTGGGTGTTTGCTCAGGCAGTCTGGAGCACACAGAATATGTGCTACCTCACCTTTTGTTCATTTAAGTCCTCTGGCTCTTGTTTCAAATCCAGCATAAACTGCTGCTTTGAAACCCTAAGTCCAAGCTGTACCCAACCTGAGCACACACCAAACCCCATTCCCTTTGCAGATTTAGCACTCACAAGCTCTCCTCCTCTACCAAGGCTGAGACCCAGCAGGGCAGGAATTGCATCCCCTTTCCTGAGCATCATCCTGAATTGATGAGGTAAGCCCCTTTCTCCCCATCCAGGATTCAGGATGCAATTACCCATCCCATGTGACAGACTCTGCCAACACTCAGCTCATTGGAGTCCAGCTCATCCCAGTCTGAGGTGCTGAATGCCATTCTGGGTGGAAGTGGGACAGGAAGTCTGAAATCATACCTCACCATCCATTTGGGAGTTGGGGTATTATGAAAACTGGTTTGTAATGAAAAGTAATTTGCTTTACTTTCATTGCCCCAGAACTTTCTGTCTGGCCGTGTGTATGTGTTAATGTGTCGTACATCAAGACTGATATTATGCCCCTCTCTGGTCTCCCACAAAGCAGTAAGGAAGCTGAAGACAATGGATGAAAAAGTGAGAAATGTGTCCTTGGATGGTTAAAACCAAGGCAATATTTCTCCTACCTACATCTTACCTGAGCAAAGTGAATCCAGTGCAATCAGTTGTAGATTACTGCTATCATTTGATGCCTGCAGAGTTAGGTTTGTTCTGTTGTACTGGTTTTGGTTGTTCTCTTAGTCACTCTTCTAAAAAATTTTGCCCAACAACTAAAAACATGGGGAAATTTTCACAGGAGTTCTGTGCCCAGTTCTCCTTGTTGCCTTTCAAAAACATTTATAATCCCTCTTGTTTTTCTCATATTTTCTCTCCTCTAGACTTTTACTAGCAAGTCTATATTCTCAGTGTTATTCTCAGTGGGACTGGTTTTCATTGAAAAAACAATGGAAATCAGTATACATTCATTCATAATAAAACTGAGAGGATTTCCTGCAGCATGATACCACTATGACGTCTTGGTGACTTTTTTTGGTGTTTGAATTCTGCTCTAAGAGAATGCATGAAGCTGTGGCACAGAGTATGTAGCACAAATTGAGAGAGAAAGGATTAAAAAGCCTGAGAAAAAAAATAATGCTGAGATGTAGATGCTTCTTTGTAATAATGATGTTTGTGATTTGAGGTTGCCAAAGTTTTTAATGATTTCTTTTTTCTGATTTACAGCCAGTGAGAAACTGGTACTCAAAATGAATAAAGGGAGAGCAGAAACTGATGGATTTGTAACAATGGAGATACAAGGTTCTCTAATGGAGACAGCTGATGTCAGCTTTATTCACACTGCTGTCACAGCACTTCTCAGTTTACACCTGAAGGTCTTTAGAGTGTGATAGAGATTTGTGCAGTCGTGTTGAGTGTCAATGAGGAAACAGTGCTGAAAGTCTTGCCAGAGTCAAAATAGACAATAACAACTGCTTTCCCTGCTTCCATCCAGCCAGCTATCTCATCCTACAAGGCAATCTTCAGTTTCCCTTTTGTAAACCCACAGATTGATAGTGACTGCTGTCAACCAAACTTTTCCACTTAATGAGTTCCAAGACTGTTGCCTGACCAGCTTGTATTTCTCCAGAACCTCCTTCTTGCCCCTCTTGCAAACAAGAGGGGCGTTTTCTTTCTTCCAGTCTCCATGAACCTAGCCCAGTTTCCAAGACCTATTGAAGATAACTGCCAGTCATCTCACATTTACATCGGCCAGCTCCCTCAGCACCCCTGGGTGTGCCCCTCCAGGATATGAGATTCGTGTACTGGGATATCAGAGTATACATATTAGATTCAGATTTGAGTACTTTTTTGGGGTTTTTTTCCTGATACATGTAATTTTTAGCCTTGCCTCTGTTTGCAGAAGGTGCTATAATACTCGACTAAGTGAAAACAGAACTGCTTTAATGGCACTGACCTTTCAATATACTGAGTCACCATGACTCTTGTGTCAGCTTCAGATATATCCTTTCCAAATAACTTCCCTGGAATGACGGTGTCAGATGAGGAAAGAGAAATGGGCCAAAAGTTATTGGAAAAAAAAAATTGCTATTGTGTAAGCAGAGGTGTTTGGATAAATGAGGTGTGTGGCTACCAAAGGAGGGGAGGGGGAGGGGGAGAGGAGGGGGAGGACTGTCTCTTATACACAGCGATG
>VZDJ01000043.1:30321-73783 GCA_008694505.1 Cyanoderma ruficeps
CCACAGGTTTTGATGGATCTCCTGCTGTCACATTCAACTCTGAGACTTCCAGGGTATCCCAGGGAGGCAGGGGCTGGGATTTCAAAGGAACCGGTAGCCACACGTTCCAACTGGGCTGCAGCCAGGATTATAAAATCAAACTGAGCAGCACAAAGAATAATTCCTAAAAATGAGGAAGCGTGGGTGCCTCTTTTGGGGCTTTAAGAAAAGTTGAGTTCTTTTGACGCAATTCCACTATGCAATTACAAAATACCTCATGGAATCAGCTGTCTGCTTAACCCCTTTAGGTTCCTCAGAAGAAAGAGGGGAAATTGTTTTAAATTATGCCCTTCAGTTTTCAGTCATTTACTTTGTACATTTCTGGGGAGGAGTACGAGGGTTTGTTTCTTGCTATGGCCAAGAGTCAGATAAAGTTTCAGGTGACTACTAACAAATTTCACAAGTTTTTCATGGTTACCAACCTCCATCAGGTCTGTCCCATGTCACCCTGCATTAAAAGCATCCCTAAGTAGCAGCACTTTGGGTGTTTCTCTCAAATTAACCTGGTCCCAGTAGGTCAAAGCACATAGATTCAAATGCTGCTGTGATTATAATTTTCCTAAGCTAGCTACAGTTTATGGGTATTAAACTTTTTTCAGGACATGGTTATAACTAAAATAGCCCAGCACTAGAAGGAGTTGGAAACAAAGATCCACCCAGCTGGGAGCAGTCTGATTGCTTCCTAAAATAAAGACCAAAACAAGAATAAGAGACTTTCCTCAGTTTTCCTCAGACAGAAGATTTCCAAATCGCTGTTCCAGCACTCACTGGGTCAGTAAGAGTACATATACAGTTATAACAGCAGTTTCTCAACATCCACACTAATAAAAAGGATTATTTTATCAGACGTATTCTGAATTTTCTGAGTTTGTAAAGCCCTCTGACATCCTACAGAGGGAAAATTAATGCATTTTTTTTATTTTGTGAAAGTGGAAACTTATTCAAAGAGCTAATGCAAAGGATAGTTAATAGCCTGAAATACATGTAGAGTCTAAGTAGTGTGGGACACCTTGAAAAAGGATGATGTTAGGTAGGTAGAATAAGGGTAGAAGTGATAGACAACTATAAAATAATGAACGGTGCAATGAACCTGAGAGGGTAAGGATTTCATCTGTAACACAGTGGAACACTCAGTGATTTCAGGCAGCCCACAAAGTGTATAAGGCGGCAATCTTAAAATAAAGACTGAGACAGAAAAAGAAGCATCTCATCTATCCCCTGCAAGGCAGGAAATGTGGAATCCATTGCCACACAGTGCAGCAGAGACTGATAGGATAAAAGGCTTCCAAAAGGAGTGCCTAGATGTTGGTACCAGAGTTGGTCTTGAGGTTTCTAGATCGGTTAAACCTCCAGACCTGGAAGATTACTACAGGCAGGAGGGAAGGAGCACATAGCGTATTCACAAAAAAAAGAGTAAGTGCTGTGAGAGACAGACCTTCTGTCTGATCCAGCTGAGGAAGCGTGGGAAAGGGAGCAGACACCAAATGGTAATAAGCATTGGCAGCAGCCAATTTCTCTTCTATAATTCATAGTTCCTCAGCATGGCAGTTCCCAGTGCTGGAGGTGCAGTAATTTTATCAGGACCCCCACCACCAGTGTGTAAGCTGCTCTCCTTCTGTTCCGTGTTTGCCTCCACTTTGTGCCACGCTGAAAAGGTCTGTCCTGAGTTGTGGAGCAAGAGGGAGTTTGGGCCTCTTTGTGCTTTATTGTGCTTTTGTTTCCCTCTGAGGTCTGACATTGACATCTGTCAACTGGCGCGGAGGGAAAAACCCTGATGTCTCCCTGCCAGGTTTAAAGGTGGGGTTGCTCTAAGGGGGCTGATCCAAGACTCAGCAAAGTCAACAGCAAAAAACTTCACTTTCAAGGGGGCTTGTGATGAGTTTACTAGACAGGATATCCCAGAAGATGCATCCCACAGACAGACAGACAGTGGAGCATGAGATGATTAGTAAGAACATCTCAGTTTCCCTGTTAAGCAACGGCTCAATACAAGAAGTTTTCACGAATATTTCACAATAACCAGTGGATGTTAGACTGGTGGTTACACATTCAAAACAGCTCCGCAGGCATCAGCAGATGAAACTATTTGGCCGAGTGAATGGAGCTACAAACCAAAACAAACAGAGCCTGCCTTCAAGCAGCAGCAACAATCTTGCCATTAATTCATACCTTTTCGTAATAAAGTAAGAGCAGGCAACCCCAGAAAAATCCATGTAAAGGCACCTGCCATCTTCATCAGCAAATACCCTTCCAGACTGTGATTGCAGGGCAGGGCTTTCCCTGTAGGATTGAGCAATGAAGTGTGGATAACCCAGTGGCTTCCATTCATTGGGGTCAGGTATGGGGTGACGCAGGGTTATCGTCCCTTTATTGGGCCCATAGACTTCAAGCACCAAGAGACACTGGGGGCATTTCTTGCTTTTCAGAGGTAGCAGGTAAAAGAGCCTGGGTCAGAGGCACGCTGGAGGAGTGCAGGGATGCACAAGACATGCCCAAGCTGACGAGATAGTCACTGGCATGCAGCGCTTGTCAAGACAGCAGCAAATATGCACGAGAACCAATCCTCACTGCTGCTCCTCACTTCCTGGCTTTAGACATCTTTAGCATCACAAAACGGTCAGAGAAAGTTTGGGACTGGGGGCTGCAGCCCCTTCATTCTTAGATGTTACATCTGGAGGTGTCCAGAACTCTAGTATCTACTCTCTCAACTGTTCACTCTCGAAAAAAAACAACATGAAATAAATTCCATCTCTCTCAGACAAATGATGTTTGAGGGGTTTTTGTTTGGTTGAGCTTTGGGGGTTTTTGTTTTGTTTCATCTGTTTTTTTTCTAGAGCCCAGGAGTCATGAAATTCACCAATGAATTTGCTGTCTGAGCCGCAAAAGGATTTGTTATCAGAGTGAGTTTATTTTTCTTCTTTTCTTTCCTTTTTTTTCCCCCCTTCCCATCTTTTATTTTATTTTTTTGAAGTATTCATGTTTATTTCTATGCCCTGGGGGAAAGCTCAAGCCATTTGGCAGTTTAAGATAGCCATGGTCAAACTGAACAGTGCTGCATCTGTGATGGGGGAAAGAGGCACCTATTTACAGTGCTAGAGATGTAAACTTGGAAATATGCTTTTTATTTTTATTTTTAACCTGGACCGGAGCTAAGTATGGCTGCAGACATTTCTCCATTTAGACTGCGGGTCTTTCCAGTAATTATGGCCCAAACCCAAGTCCTGCTGACGTCAATGGGATTCTGTCCACTGACTTCAAGGGGAGCTAGACCAGGCCTAGCCGTGAGGAACACAGCCAAGGCAAGAGAAAGCCTTCTGCTTTCCCACCCAAGGAAAAACACTGTGAACTTACAGGATCTTCAGAAACACTCTGAACTATTCCTTCTCCTCCTACCTGCTGCTTTGGGAAAACTTTAGGGTCTAGGGACTCCCCTTCAGATTCTCTCACCACTCCCATGAATGCACCTCACCTCTAGCACCTCCCAGTCCTCAAAGCCTGCTACAAAACCCTTAAATGCAAAACCCCTAGAGCTGTGCTAAAAGTGGACAGGACGCTGTCTGCCCTTCTGTGGCCTCCATGCCTCTGCTGCCTTGTCTTTCCTTTTCAACTTTTTATTCTGAAATACCCACTGCTTACCATCTCTTTTTCTAGAGTTTATATTTTTTCACAAGTGTTTGCTCTGCTCAGAAGAGATAAAGCTTCCAGGCACTTGATGCCTAAGCTTGTTTCTTTGCTGACATGGGGTGAGTTTTCCTAAGAGCCTCATTGGGGAGAGAGGATCTGCAGCAGGGCAGGGCAAGGGAGGCAGAGTATTAGAAGTCATTCACTTTTCTCTCACCAGGTAGCAGCCCAGCCCAATTAGCCCTGGGATATAGCACTAATTACCCTGGGCGAGGTGCCACACCAGCGTGCATCCCTGTGCGCTGCTCTGTGAGCAGCATCTTGCTGAGACCTCTAACACAGGCTGCCAGGAGAGGGGAGCCTTGGCTCTGGAGGCAGAAGGGTTAATGGGAAGGCTGATCCGCAGGCTTGACAGCTCAGTGGAGCTGAGGATTTGGGATGTGAAGGACATGTAGAAGGGGTGAGGGAGAAGAGACAGGCTGGATACAGGAGAGAGTTGAGAGCAATCTTGGTTTTCGTGGGAGTTGTATCTCCTGCCCTTGCACCCTCTGGTTTCTGCTTTTCCCCTTTCCACTGTCCGTGTGTCCCATTGCAACCTCCCAGATCCCTGCTGCCAGAAATGGAGCTTGAGGTGAGAAGATTGCTTTTGGCAAGGCTAATTTGAAGACCTTGGAAGAGCTCTGGGGAGCCATCAAGGCCTTCCAGCTTTCTGCTGCCTCCAAGCTCCAAGCACCACTTTCCAGATGCAGCAATTAACCTCCTGACACCATTAAAGCAAGCATTCCGGTCAGCCCTGCCAAAGACAGACAGAGGCACATCCTGTTGTCCTGAGGACTCTGCTGGTCTTCAAAGTTCCTGAGAAGAGGACTTCTCTAAGGAAAAGCCATATCCAGAAAGTGACAAAGTTGGATTTCAGATTGCTCTTTTGAAATTCTTTACAGCATTGATATAAGCCTGGGAAATCTGCAGTCCATGATAAGCCCATGCAAGCCTTCTCACAGCTGACAGCCTTAGAAATAGAACCATCTGCTGATCGTGAGACTGGCATTAGTCAAAGTACCTGCATCATTTCATCAAAATTTTAGCAAAAGATAAACAACAACAGGAAAAAATGCATTATTCTAAGCCTGATTTTTCTTTCTCCTTTATCTGCCTGAAGAAGTCATCATCTCATGAGAAATAAACACACCAATCTGAAAGCAAGAAGAGAAAAAAATTATTTTTAACCATTTATTGGACCCATTGACTCTTTCCCCACTGAAGAACAGCTGAGAAGTTCAACTGCATGGACAGTAAAATGAGGGGCAGATTAAATTCTCGAAGAGGTTGCAGAGGGCTGGGGTGAGGAGGGCCAAGGTGAACTGAAACTGGAAAGGAGGGGGAGAGTAACAGGACATTCTACAGTTTCATTGAACAGAAAAGGAAGGTCACAGAAGGTGTTCTCCCTCACTCTAAACAACACTCCAAAGTGGGGATGGGGAGAAGCCCGACATACCCAACAGCTTTTTTGCCTCAGTCCCCAGTGGCAACCTCTCCTCCCAGCCCTCCCGAGTGGGTGGAGAGCAGGATGGGCACTGGGGAGCAAAGGCTCTGCCACTGAAAGGAAAGATCCTGCTCAGGACCAGCAGAGGAACCTGGATGTGCCCAGCTCTGTGGGACCTGATGGGATGGAGCCCAGAGGGCTGGGAGAATTGGCTGTTGGAGTTGCCAAGACACAGTCCGTGATACTGGAAAAGTCCTGGCAGTCACATGTTGCATGAGAGTCGTAGGTAGGGAGATAGAGATCATGACTCGAGTCCTCTTGATTGTGAGACAAACAGCAGCGGGTTTTTGTTGGAAACCTTCTTACATAGGGAGTTCAAAACTCCTGGATCCAGACACTGGTTGGTCTGTCTTAGCTCGGCGCAGTTCCTTGAGCAGGGATCTGTCTGCCCTCTGGACTGGCTGTGATTGCCTGAGGTCTCTGCACGAGCTCTCTTATTCACACAGGGACCTCAGGAACAAGCCAGGTCAGCTGGACTGGACTTGTCATGACCAGGTTTATTTTGTCGAGCTAAAGACCAGCTGTGACAGTCAGGTGAGATCCCAGGCGACTGAAAGAAGGGAAATATTGCACCTATCCTGAAAAAGGGTGGAAAGGAAGACCCTGGGAATACCCAGCTGTCAGCCTCTGTGGAGCATAGGGAGGTACCATATTCATCATCTGGGAAACCAGGTGGCAGGGATTTAGAGACAGTTCTGTCTGAGGCTGCGTACAGCTTGGACTATCTGAGAAGCTTTGGTGTCAACCTCTGCAAACACACTGGTAGAAAATGCTTTCCGAAGAAAGCAGCACAAATCAGTGGACGTGCCTCAAAGAATATTCCACTCATTGTGTGGTGTTTAGGAGAGCTGGTTGCAGGCCAGAGCAACAACAAAACATATTCCCACAAAAACCCACAAAAACAAACAAACAAACAAACAACAACAAAAACCAAAAAACAACAACCAAAAACCAAACTACTAAACAACAACAACAAAATCCCCACAAAAACAAACAGGTAAACCCCCCCCAAAATCTCCCCAAAAAACCCTAAACAAAACAAACAACAAAAAAACCAAACAAACCCCATACAATCAACCAAACAAAACCAAAAACAAACAGAAAAAAGCACACAAAAATTTTACAATATTAGGCTTATTTCTTGAGTTAAAACACTGCAAAATATTTTGCTGCCAACAAAGTTGTGTCTTCCAAAAGAGAAATATGCATTAAGAATCACCTTGCACAGTCTGTATAAGCCATGAACATCTCCTGGGATTTTTCATCCCTCTGGAGTAGCAGGATTGAAACTAGAATTCCAAAGGGACTACACCTTGTATATCTGACACAGAGAGGCTGCATAAGCTGTACCTTTACAAAGTGGGCAATTTGAAAATAGTCAGGTGCATAGCCAAAATTCTTATTCTTATGGTTGCCCACCCTGAGTAAATCCATTAGTCAGCCAAGTCTGCACTAATTTTCCCCCTTTTCTTGTTCTGCTTTGGATTTGCACCTGTTCAGCAGAGACCAGAATCTGGCCCTGGGTGGCCGTCAGTAGAGGCTCACGTGCTCATTTGTTGTTTCATTGTGAACAAACTACCTGCAGAGTGAAGGCCAGGCTGTGTTTTCAATTATGCCATCGTACACCTGAATTATTGCCACTGCCTTCATGGCCTGCAGAGTACCTCAGATCAAAATCTGGAGAGAAGTCCCCAAGGTGCTTTAGGATAGGCCTGTTCTTCGTTGGCTTTTAGAGAAAGCAGTAGTCAGGCTCAGGGTGGGAGAAGTAAACAAACGTATATAAACCCACCATTGCTTCTCCAGCTCAGAGACTGTCTGGGGAATGCCAAACATCTGGAGCTCATTACCATGCTGACCTCACTGAAATAATTGCTTAATTGTCTTCCTTTTCACTTTCGCTTTCTCTCCTCTTTTCTGTTTTCCTCACCACCCAATTCCTGGGTGCTGAACTCAGTTTGAAAAAACCCCTTTAGAACTGAACTTCATTCAGGGGAATTTGGGTCCATAGGAAAATATTACTATTCAGCCTTAAACAAACATTCTCAGTGCTTTTAGCGTATCAGCAGCAGCAAGCTTCTTCTCCTTTCAGAAACTAAAACTGTAATTTTTTTTTTCCCATTAGCTGTTCACAAGTTTTGAAGCAAGCAAGTAAAGAAAGACACATTTATTTGGCTTGTGAATCCTTATATTTTGTATATGTGTGTGTATATGCATATATATTCTTTATACTTACAGGAACTACCAAATCTAAATCCTTGGTAAATCTAGGTTCCCACTTGGCTGGGAGCTGAGAGTGCAGGTCTGAAGTCCCATATCACCACTTGTTAGGGAAAAGAACACTTTCCTTGAGTGGAGGATGGACGCCATTCTCAGAAAAGCAGAAACTGAATAATCCTGCCCAGAGGTGAAATCTGGCACTGTCCAAAATGCCACGTTAGCACTACCAGAGCTCCAAACACTACATGTCTCAGAAACACCAAATGGACCATAACAATTTTTTTCTTCCTTTTTGGCTGTACTTCAACTAAAAAATGAAGGGAATGAGGATAAAATCTTTTTTTTGCTGCATTATGGCAGATGCAACAGCTGTGAGGGCATGATGACACAGCTTCTGTCGGGAGCAGCAGGCCAGAGCAGAGCTAAACCTCAGCAATGTAAACAGAGACCTGGTGAAAACCATTTAGTTTCGCAGACCCAGCAAAGCCAAACCTCAAACTGCAGCACTTTTTGGAGTTTTCATTTCCATCTGTCACCATGGCAGGTGGATGGTGTCTGTCTGTACCTTTGGGATCGTCTGTTGGCTCAGGACTCCCAGAAGGGTCCAAGAGCCAAACGTGAACGTGTCTGTGCAGATCCGTGCCCCAAAACTACCATATCCTGACACTCCATAGAGATCTGCCTGAAACGGAAAAAATGACAGATCTCAGAATTCTCTAGATCATCCTCCAGGCACGTTGGTTTTCCAATGTGCAAATTTGGCACCCAGAGTAAAATGCAAATGGATTATTGCTGCTTGCCATATATTTTTGGGTGGAGATAAAGCATTTTAGAGTTGCCACTCTGAATCAAGCTCCCTCAACACAGGGAGGGTGTTGAGACCTGGTCTAGGGCCAGATCTTTGGTGAAGGAACAGCACCTAGCACACAACTTCCTCCTGGAGAGAGACATTCTCTGTGCTGCTTCCTGCAGATCAACACTGCCTAACCAGTCTTCACCCTGCAGAGAAGACAGATTGTTTATCAGACCAGGGAAGTTTTCCAGAGTCAAGACTCAGAGCTGCTCTCAAAACATGATTTTTTTGGTTGCCAGAAGGGGTATTAACCATAACAGTTATTATTGTCATATGATGAAATACATCCTTCAGGATAGACCAAGACTGAATACTTTAAGCAAAGTCTGTTTATAGTGAGGAATTAAAGCCCAATCCCTGAGGAGAAAAATTGCAGTGTAAACAAGCACAGAAACATCATCCAGCCACCACAACCTGGCATATAAGAGAGCAGATAAAAAACTGTCCTTTATCTTGTTAAGTTTCTCTGCTGGTGACCATATTTTGGGCCTACTGTATCTCTAGAAATTGCTATCATCATAGTTACTTATTATTACTTTAATCCTGGGAAAGAATTTGAAAGAATTTGGACAAATCCCAAGGAAGTAAAATGCCTGGGTTGCAGACTTGGCAGAAGTTCCCTCAGCAGGAATCAAGACAGTTAAAGTGACAGGTGGACAGTCACCTGATGGTTTCTCTTTGATTAACCAGAACAAATAGGCTGAGAAGGGAAAGTTCTTCTGTGGCATGAGGCATTCACTTCACACATTCCAGCTTCTCTGACACTCATATATCCAGGGTGATGTCCTGTTCAAAGCATGACATCTCTTACAGGGATAAGCCAGCTTATTCTTCAGCTGACCAAATAAAGCAAGTAGCAGGTGTGGAAAAACATGATTGTTGAGGAGAGGGCACGTAGAAATTGATGCCTTCTCCCCAAACAGATGTTTTGGCGATGTTGTTGTTAGATGATATTTGTAGGTACCATTGCAAAGAAAAATGGGAGGTATTTCTTCTGCAACACTGAACTCTTTGCTGGTAAGTAGTGTAGATATTAAGGACGAAACTGCTGGGGACTGAAAAAGAGGAGGAAAAAATAAAAGCCCAGATAAACCCAGGTTCAAAAAAAAAAAAAAATCAGGGACTGAACAATGCCATAAGCACAGCTACTTAATATAAATAGATGGCTACTCTCTTTGGAAAAAATAAATCACTGGTAAAGTTGCCTGCCAAATGATAGCTTGCTCCTTTCATGCTCTCCTAGGCTCACTGGCAGGATATCAGGCTAGATATAGACCCTTGGTGTGCTACCTTTGCTGTCAGTTTGAGTTTGTTTTTAGGTCCACAGTGAAATCAGACAATAGGCTTGGTAACTGGACCCACAACTTCCATGTGCAACAACCAACTGTATGCTACCCCTTAACTGTGAAGAAAAAAAATAGTTAATATTTCAGTCTCCCAAAAATTCAGCAGTTATGCCTTAGCATCCTTATTAGGTAAATATGAACACCTATATTTAACACACTAACTGATGTAGGTCCTGAGCAAATTAAGTTTTGCCCTCGTGGGCGTAGTACCAACATTGCAGATCTGAGCTGTGATCCTGTGCCCATTCACAGTACAAACTTTATTCAGCAGCATCAAAGAACTACTTTTACATTAAGCATGATGAGGTTTCATTCATTCTTTGAAAAGAGGGTGCTAAGTTAAACACCTCAGTGTGTGTCTGCACCTCAGATTTATATTAAGCACATTGATAATTTAGATACTGGAGAAAATACACCTCTGCTGATGTGTTAATAGAACTTAAGTCCAGCAAGGCACACATGCGTCTGGTGAGTTAAAGAACATGATTGCTGTCTCTTGATCTTCCAGAGGAGTCATCGTTTTTTCCACCCAAACTCTTGCTGTTGGCCTTTTTCCATTGCTGGGTGTAACTTTAAGACTTGTTACTTTACATCAAAACTCTTTAAAACAAGCATTATCTCCCTTTCTATATCTGTAAAGCATTACTGAGCTCTGTTCTTAAGTAGGGGCCTAAGTCACTGGTATCATCTTAGGTAAATAAATAATAATGCTATTACGATGATGGGCCAATAAATTTTATGTATTCAAAATAAATGTCTGAGGACCTGAAATGTGGGTGTTTCCCGAAGTAGTGGAATTCTTGGCTGTGAGGGTATTTCCAGAGAGAGTTCTGGTGCATCACTGCCTCGAAATATCTTACTGCTCAAGACTTCTGATTTGGACTTTGGATGCATTTGTATTTCAGCTGACAGATAAAATATTATGCTTTAGGGTGTTCATTTTATTTTCTGAGTTTGGTTGCTTCTTTG
Source organism: Cyanoderma ruficeps (assembly GCA_008694505.1). NCBI lineage: Eukaryota > Metazoa > Chordata > Aves > Passeriformes > Timaliidae > Cyanoderma > Cyanoderma ruficeps. The sequence continues at coordinate 40,910 of VZDJ01000043.1, forward strand.
GCCTTTGTTTGTTTGTTTTTGTTTACCTTGATTGTTTTGTTATTTGGTGGCGGGAGGGGAGGTGTTTGTTGTAATGGTTCCTTTTTTTTTTTTTTAATTATGCTTTCTCAGTGTACTTATGTTTTCTTTTTCCTTTATTTTCCCTCCTTTCCGGAATGCGGAAACATTGTTTTGCAAGTTTCCACTCATCCTGGAAATCTCTTACTGGAGATCATTAAACAAACCACGCATGCTAGCATGTGCAAAATGGTATTTTAAATCCATTAAAGATGTCTGGGCAAAATAATTTTCCTTTTCAGAAGTTTGGAAGAACCAGTTGCTTTTGGAAATGTCTGCATTTATTTATGCAAAAGTACAGGCTGGAATAATGCACAGCAATATAGATATATAGCAGGAATCCATTTCAAAAACAAACAAAGAAACAACAAGCTGCAAGTCGGTCTATTTATAAACAACATGATTTTCATGGAAATTACTGATATTCTGTCAAGGAAGTAAGGATACCTACTATTTTTTTGACGAAAACTGTTTCCATCCAAAATGGCACAAAAGCCCATCACGGCTCCACAGGTCACTGGGAGTAGCAATTCAGAATTCTTATGTTCTTATTTTGGGTCATTTTCTGCACTCTTCATCTAACTTGCATCCTCCTGATGTACCACAGGCAATGAATGACTGTTGTGGTGCCCAAAGACCATTAGAAAACTGGGGGGAAAAAAGGCATTTAGATATAGTCTGGCTAAAGGGTCAAGATAAACAAAAACTAGAGACCCAGAGACTCATGATCCTGAAAGAATTTCCCCTCCTCTCAGAGTGTGAAATGGGACCCGATGCTAAATGTCATTGGGGCTTTGCATTTCTGACACCTTTGCTCACTGGAGTTGGAGCTGCTGAGTACGACTGAGCAAATGAGAATTGGAACGATACCAAATGTTTACAGATTATTGCAATGGCAATCACACAGAGTCCGTGCAAATTAATTTCATGTTCCTGTCTGTATGTTTTGCTCAAAGCTTTTGTCCTCCAAGCTTTGCTCTCCTGGTTGTAGCTTTTCCAGAGATGTGCAAGGGAGTTTCAGAAAGCTCTGGAAGGATAGTTACTGACTTTGTAAAAATTGTATCCCGCAGAGATCTTCTGTGTGTATGACAGCGAATGGGTGGTAGCAGCTTCTGCAGCAGTGTCAGTAATGCAGACCAAATGCACTAGTGGAGTTTAGATACTGAGATTATTGTACAATCTTTTAAGGTTGAATGTATTAATTTCTCTCTGAACCCGTCTTGCCAAATTGTGACTGTCAGTACTGACATAGCAGATGTATGTCAAAAACTGTGTCAATCACTGTAAAAGTTTCCCTGCTTCTCTTCCCTAGCACCCATTTTCTACAATCAGCTTTGAACTGGCACCACACACATGGATGTATGCAGGCAAACCTCTGGCAGACAAACCTTCTCCTAGGCAGCTGTTGCAATGTCTCAGTTGGATAGCCCTGAATTTAATGCTCTCCTTGGCTTTCTTACTTTTCCCTGCTATTGCTATAACTCTCTCCTCCTAGGTTAATCCTTCCTTTTGGTTTGCATTTGAACGTATTCTTCCTTTCTCAGAGAGTGGTGAACGTATTGGTGTCACTCAGGAAGGTTGTTTAATTTTCCACAATCCTTGGACCCCAAGGCTGAAAACTGAGTGTCCCTCTCCATTCACAACACAGGAGGAAGGATTTTGCAGCTCTTGGTCTCATCATTCAGCAACAATCCGGGCAAAACGCTTTCAAGGAGGAGACCACGAGCCAGAAGAGCAAAAGACCAGTAGCCCAGAATATTAAAACCATTTGGGACAGGACCAACACTTTTATTATTTCCTTGAACAGCTTCTTGTACATGGCAGTCTGGATACATGATTGGATGTTGTGATACCTGATACCTTCACAAGATAAACAATAACAGATACCTTTCCTGATGAAAGAAATTTAAAAACAGTCTGATTCCTCCAATTTGATTTTAAGACTGGATAATTCAAATTATGTACCTTCTGGCATCAGGAGGTAATTTAAATTCTTTACACTGTTTTGCCAGCACTGGAAATTAAAATACCAAACACCTAGCAATAATGAGACAGTTTAGCACAAACAGGACCGTGAATTTTTAAGAGAATTAGGAAAGGGTTTCACATTCAGATTCAGCAGAGGAAGCTGCCATGGTGATCAGTGATAAAACACTGAGGAAAAAGGGCTGTACTTGAGAGAGAATTCCCTCCTTTCTGCAGAGGCTGCTCTCTGAAGGACATTGGTGCCTATTTTTAGTCTCAAAGTGCCAGTAACATTTTTCAGGCAACAAAGATCATTCAAGGCCTACTGTTTATACAAAGAGTAACATTAATGACAAAATAAGCCCAATCAAACAAAAATTGCAGTCAAGACAGTGAACAATAAAGGGGGTGCAAAGCTACAGAGATGAGAGGATGAGATGAGATGATGAGATGAGATGAGATGAGATGAGATGAGATGAGATGATGAGAAGCTAGACCTCCTGACAAGCAATACAGAGTAGTTTGCAAGCTCTTACCTTTTTTGCAAGCTCTTACCTTTACCCAGAAATTGAGTAAAGCAGAATCTCACCTCCTTGTCAGCCACTCAGAGTGACTGCTATTGCGTGCTGCCCTTTTTGGTTTAAGGGCACAGAAGGTGACTCTCTTGCTCCATTTAGCGCGCAATCCAGAGCTGTCTCCTCCAGCCAGCAAAGCCAAGCTGTCAAAGGCAGTCTGGGTCCCATCTGGCTTGATCTGGACACCACTGGACACACTGTGGATTTTGTGGAGAGGAAGGGGGAGTAGAAGGCTTGGTTAGCCTTTCTGTAATTACTTTATTTTGATACGCCTCTTCACTTCCTGTCTTGGAATGGGAATGGCAAGAAAACTTATTGAAAAACATAAGAATTTCTCTGAGATGAGTTGCCACAAGAGAAGGGCTGGTTCTGCTGTTATTTCAGGCTTGGATGCCAAGGAGGGAAATCTGCAGCTCTGTTTTCCACCTGGTATCAGTTCAGGTTTTCTACCTAAGTCAACACAATGTGAGTGTGTCCAAGGCCAGAAAACATTGGAAAAAGCAACATTTGATCATCACCAAGTTCATTGCCGTGGCCTTGAAGATGAAGAACTACCAGCCCAACATTCTACAGATGTGAACTGATCATTAGAGATCACTCAATCATGTACCTGGTGGTCTGATAAAATGCCTTTGTTCCAAGAAGAAACCCAAGGGGACTTGTTGGACTGAGAATCACTGCGATTCCATCAGCCTCACAGCAAAATGAAAAGTATCAACATTTGGGACAGAGATCAATTATAGGGAGACAAAATTAGGGAAGACACACACTGAGGGGTAGTGTGTGTGTCACAGAAAGTGAGACCTGCAGTCCCCTGACCTCACACAGGGCAGCAGCAGCATCTGTTTGACTAAAAAAGTCAGCTGGCGCTGTGACCTTGCCACCTTTTCAGCATTAGGTCATCGCTGCTGTGACAATGCTGCTGTTTAAAGCTGTCTCTGTGCTTGTCCTCTGTGTTTTTCCTTCCTCCTTAAAGCCTATTAAAAATATTTTCTCCTTTAATACATATGGGGCAGAAGTTGCCTGTGTATAGATGACAAACCATCTTTGGTTATCCTGAACAGAACTTTGTTCTGGCTAGTCTGTTACCAAAACAGTGGTTTATTTCTTTCTGCACAGAGAGGTCTGTAACCTTGATTTTGTCTTCTCTGTGCACCCTGTGGGCCTTCAGTAACCCCTGCACCATTTATTCTGCACTCTTCATCCTCAGAGCCTAAAGTTAAGGCTTGGATGCCAGCAGCCCTGAAGAGCAGCCCTTGCTACTCCCTGGAGAGCAGAGCACCTCCAGCATTGCCATATCAGCCTGAAATCAGTCTGCACAGCAGGCAACCTTCAAGGGGGGAAATAAAGTAAGTTTTAGTCTGTTAGAGGACCAAATTAAGAAACTAATAGCAGATTTGGAAAATGGAAGCGAAGCCATGACACACTTTTTTTTTATTATTTTTTTTCTTTTTAATCTGCCTGTGCCTGGACCTGTTCCCAGCTTCCTCTCGGGTTGCCTTGGGGAAGAGCTGTTGAGACACATTTGCAGCTTGTTAGCATGGGGACAGTGGTTCCTAAGATGAGGCTGTCCCTCTGGCAGCATTTCCTCAGGCTGAAACTGTTCACCTGGGGCAAAATCTCTCTGCAGACAGATTTCTCTGCTCCAGCATCCCATTCTGTAACAAGCAGCTCCACAGGGGTTTCCAGTAGCACAGACCCTCCTCATTGGCTCATTTTGGGTAGCAGCTTGGTGAGAGGGGTGCTGAAGGAAATTCTCTTGGAATGCAATTTCATGCTGGCTGGCCAAGGCTGCTACCACCCTGGCAGCCAACAGATGAGCCAGTTACATGCTCTAGACAAGTTTCTGTTTGGCAGAGTTGCAGCAGAACAGGAGCTGAAGTGCATCCGAGTTGACATGTGGCATTTCCTACAGCCTGTGGCTCTGAAACCAGTCCAGCAGTGACACTGAACCCACTGTTTCTGTAAGGAACTGTAATAAGACCAAGCTGCCTCTTGGTGCTTTTAATTTGTCTCTCTCTGGTCACATTACAAAAAGGAGGTTAATTATGTTAACTCCCCTTTGCAGGTAAGAACAGTAAGTCCCTGTGAGGAAAACACAATTACCTTGTCCTGGAGTGTCAAGGAGTGGAATTCTGTCTTTATCCTGTCATCTCCGTACTGATTTGAAAGGTTTCACTGGACAGGTGGAGCTATGTGCAGCTGAAAATGTTTTAAATAAACACTGCCTTCCTCTCAGTCATCTGCCCTGACACGAGTGTGAGGAAGGAAGAGGTGTACAAGAATGAAGAGACCTTCTTTCATGAGATTTCTCACATCTTTGGAAACAAAACTTCCCCAAAACCTCACACATCTCCTCAGGCCTTTCTGGAGCAGGTTTCTGTTCAGGACCTGTGAAGGTCTTGCAGGTGTCATGTGCTCCTCTTGCCACCAGTCCTCACCCTAGGAGTGGGCTTCTAAAAAAACCGAAATAAATGATGGAGACAAACCTGTTGTGCAAGAGCAAAATGCAGCCTCTGCCACCAGTGCATTTCCCTGTGGTCCGGGTGAGCTTGCAAGGAGAGTTTTGGAGACATGAACCACCTCCTAATCTTTCTGCCAGTGTTTCAGTAGCTTTGCTTGTGACCAGAGAAAGGAAGTGACCACCACTTGCTGCTGGGGAATTTCCTAACAGAGCTCCTCAGGGTGTAGGGTCCCCAAGAAGTGGCTGAGCTCCAGGTGCAAGCCAGCAACTTATCCTCAGAAAATTATCATTGCAGGCTTTGTTGTATGACCAAGGAAATAATTTATATCCTCTGTAAGCTTACAGTCACCTCTATAAAAATAATTGCACAAGTCTTGGGAAGGTCTTTCTTAGGAGAGATGCTATGCCACTGTTTGGAGATGGGTCCATCTTTTCAAAGTGCTTACAAAAGAAATGCTTCCAGAGGGGTGAGGTGCCTGGGAATCAGCTTTCATGAGAAAGAAGTCACATCTGGAAGAAAGTCAAAAAAAGCACACAAAACATGAATGAAAATAATAACTTCTGCCTGATTTTCTTTTTTTCCTTTTGTTTTCTCAATCAATGTAACACAGTGTTGCCACAAGCTCTCTGTCCAAGACCTGTCCTTCCAAGGCAGTCCATAAAATTCCACTGAAATCATCTACTTTGACTACTAGTCTGGCAAAGCTGTGGTTGTTACCACACCATCCAGGTTGGGGAAGCACAGGTGTAACCCCCACGCTGGGACAGATGGCAGGAAAGAGTCTGGGAATGGCAGGGTGTGCAGATGGAGATTATAGTGGTTTTTTTAATGGCCACCCATCTTCTAAAAAGACATGCTGTTGCTTTGGATTTTTAAGTCCTGAAATGCTCCAGCTGAGCCTTTCTGGGAAAAAAAATAAAAAATAAAAGGAAGCAAGATATCTGAAGCTGAAAAGTCACAAGGAGAGATCCATCCACCAAATGCCAAATTAGGCAAACAGATTTATTGTTTTTTTATCCTTACTCTGGACTTGAAAGAGTTCCCAGGTTGGCACTTTTAGTATCTCAGTAATACAGGGGGAATGAACAGCAGTGCCTGGTTGTTGGGATGTGAGATATGGGGACCTATTTATGGGGACCTGCAGGCCTGATGCACCATCTCTACTTACTAATTAAATAAAAATAGAAATCCTTTACTATCTCAGAAAGATGGGTCTGGATGTCAGATGAAATCATATGCAGCAAATTCCCTTGGCTGCACTGAGAGGCAGGACTTTCTGTTCTAAAGGACAGTGGTCCTTCACATTGTAGATGGAGAACTGAAGAGGCTGGCAGCATTTGCCTTGCATCACAAAAGCATTTTTTGAGGGCCACCAAAGTTTTGTGCCTTTCCAGGGTGTTAGAACATGGTCACCCAGGGGAATTCTTTCCACATCACTGCTATGATATAAATTCTACCCCCAGCTCCTTCAAAGAGGACATTTCCCACATTTCAGTAAGAAATATTACATTTTTTTACCATTCTTTTGGTCTTTTGAGATGCTTCCACCTAGCCTCTTCATGTTGCTGGATGCCCTTAGTGTCATGAAGTAGCCAATGGAGTTTAGTGAATGATGCCTGCTATGCGACAACATTTCTGACCAGATTTATTTCTCCTACATTATTTCTCCTCCTGTGTCCCTGCCCTGACCATAGGAACTTTGGTAGTTGGTTGGAAATATCTGTTGGCACATCACTTTACTCCTTCTTATCTCCTTTCAACACAAAGGTTGAACATACGTGAAATGCAGTTTTGCCACGGGGTTTTTGTGAAGGTGGTTAGATCTTGCCTTTATGCATTTTGAAACAAGCCACTTTAAAAATGCATCCCCCAGATCCTTGAAAGGCCATCAGACATGAGGCAGAAGGCATCATACAAGCGATCAGGCTGTTGAGATGCTTAAAAAAATGTGGGAAGTCTTTGGAAGAAGACAGTAACACCTAATTGTCACTGCAAACTTCACTTTTCCCCTCAGATATCACCGGCTTAGTTCTTTATGAAAGAGAAAATGCTAGCAGTCTGAGAGAGAAAAAGATGTTTTCTTGCAGAGAACCAGTCTATGTTTTCACAAGATGCAAGTGTAATCTGAAAACATGTTCCAGCCACAGAATTCTTTTTTAATCCAAGGATCTGAGTGCAGTTTTTAGCTTGTCCCCCTTAGTCAGTGCAGAAGGCACAAATGTCTTTCACTTGCACTGCATCAGCACTCCAATCTGCACCACACTCCTCCAAACAAGCAAAAGAGAGTGAATCCGCACAGCATGGCAGTCTGCTCCCATTGCTTTGGATAACACATCTTTCTTCCATTTCACTGCTGAGAGACAAGGTTTATTGTGACAGCAACACTGTTTATCTTACCAGGATTATGCTGAAGCAAGTTGAATTGTATTCGTGTTAAAACATATCAGCGCTGGGAGTGACGCAATGCGTTTAGCATCAGTATTGAGGTTGCTGTATTTTATGCTTTCAGCTGGAACTGGAGCAGCAACTGCCCCCAGGAACAAAGTCTAGTGAGTCAATAATTTGTGTATTGGAGCAGTAAACCCTTCTTATGTGCACTGCAACATTGGGAAGGCCAAGCCAATCTGGAAAGGTGACTGCTTTTGTTTGGGTGCTGCACTTCTACCGGTGTTTTTCCGTGTGCTGGAGGTGTAGCTCAGGAATTTTTACTACCCTAGACAGTCACCAAGTGGTGCTAAGATGGGCCCTGAGACCCTCCAAGAAGAAACACAAGCCATGAACAATCTGCTTCTTGTCTTTGTCGCTTGGACACAAGAAGAACAGAACATTATTCCTTGTCAATTTTGTATGAGCAGGCCCTTGCTTCACCACTATTTACACCACCTTATTTCCCACATGGACTCTTCTTGATGTGGAGACTGTCTGCCATTGAGAATTGCTACAGTATACATTTTTGGTGTCTATTATATGACCTCTAAGGAGATACACATGTATGGCATCCTGCATAAGCACAGCTGGAAGGAGTCGTGCAGACCCTAGAGCAAGTCCTGCGTGTCTGGCAGCAAGAACCTGCACCTGCTCCACTTACATGCAGTTGAGACAGGGCTCTCAGGCTCCTTTGTGTGAGCAAAGGGTGCAGAATCTGAGCAAAAGAGGGAAATCAAATTATTTGTCTGTGGTTGCAGAGCAAAGCTGCAGTAAAGCCACAACACTCTTGTCTGAGTTCACACTTCGATCATTTTCCCACAGGACCATCCTTCCCCAGCAAAGAGCTTCCACAGAGCTCACACCATGCACACAAGAATATTTATCGCCAGAGAGGATAATCAAACACTCACAGAAAAGCTGAATTCCAGACTCAATTACAAGGAAAACCGAGAGCTGTTACGAATGCTCTTATGAATGCTGAATATCTCACATTGCGTTATCACAGCACACACTGGACAGCTTTTCCCTAAAAGGAAAGCTTGTGGCCACACAGAGATTTGAGATGGGAAATGGCAAAACCTCTGGCCCATTATTTATTTTTTGGCTCTAGAGTGCTTGTCTAAACTCACGAGCCCAAAACTAAATGGACACAAGCCCACCAAGCACTGCCCTTATCCCATCACCCTTCTTTGTGGAGCCTACATCTGGTCAAATCTATTAGTACAAAGGGTACAGCAAGTCAAAGAGCACAGCGGTGCATGTGTCACAACCTCTCATATTTCTTTAATGCAGGGGCAAAGAATCAAGTGAGTTCTGAGATGCAGGCTCCTCAGAGATGCAGGACATTGAAGTGAGGGTGGTGGCAGGATGTTTTCTTTGCGGAACAAGCCTCCAGTGAAGAAATAGCTCTCATCAGCCTGGAAACAAGGTCATGGTTCTGAGGCATGTTAGTAGAGTATATCAGTGCAAGCACTGACATGCAAGGGAAAGGAACAGTTCAGGACAGGTACTAGGGCTTACCCCTGCTGAAGTAAATTAATAAAGTCACTGTATGGTTAGGCCTGTTTACAGCAGCCAGAAATCCAGTTCAGAGTTCCAGACAAATCTCTAAGTGGGAGAAGGGGAGGAAAAAAAAAAAGAAACAGATCAAAAAATGACATGATACAACACAGTTCCTCTAAATACTTCAACATGGAAAGGCTGGCAAAGGTTCCCACAAGGTGTTAGTAAGTCGCTCAGTGAATAACCAAGGTAGAAGAAGCAAAATTTAAACGTGCCAGGGGTAGGGTAACCAACAGGTTTTTAAATAGTTTGGTTTGGTTGGTTTTTTCTTCCTTTTCATTCCACCCTCTCATTTCCCTCTGTATTAGGCAATTTGTTATCTAATTTAAAGCAGGCACTATACGTTAGAGTCTCCTCACTTTGCACATTGCATGCTTAGAACATCTCCTTCATGTGATATTTTTCTTTTCTGCCTGTATTGTTTTGACTGCTGGAGTAGAAACCCTTTGCCTCTGACTTCCAGAAAATCTGGATCCCTGCTTCTGCTTGAAGCCTGTTGAAGAAGCTGCTGCCCTGACTGTGTAAGCAAGAGGGTAGAAGCCCTAAGAATCACAGATAACTTTGCATGAAGCATGTCCAAATGTTTTAGCACAATTTTCAAAGAATCAAAGAAAGTCTTTAAGCTCTCAAATGACTTACCTTGAAATTGCATGAAAATATACCTGTGTAGCTGCAGAATAACTTCCTCTTCTGGAAACATGTGGATGTTTCCTCTGGAGTAAAAGAGCAGCTGCAAACAGAGAGTGAACTGGAAGGTCATGAAAATCCAACTCCCTCCACTTGCTCTCTCTTTTAGAACTACTTCCACCTATGGCAGGGATCTGAGGGAGGTGTAACTCACGTGGGACCTGGTCCAGTTCTCACAAAGTCCATGAGAGCCTTCCACTGACTTTTATAGGCATTGGATCCAGTCCATGCTGCAGGAGCTGGGAAGTGCAGGTTAAAATATCCCCCCACGTGTTTCCTTTTACAGACGCACAGTAATTCCCTCCTTACTGTAGCTTGCTTCAGTAAGAGCAAGGCTTTGAAAATCTACACTTCTGGGATTTGATAGTTACTGTTAGGCACAGTTTGTCTGATTTTTATCTTGGAGCTCTTATTAAATCCTCTGCCATTAGAAATCCTACTGATTTCAGGGAGGTGAGAGTTCTCTTGCCCCAAGCCAAGCTGAAAACCATACTGAAAACTATGAGGTGCTGCTCTCAGGAGATTCCTCTGACTCTAAAGTAAGGCCTGAGACTCTTCAACCTTATCTTGCCCCTGGCTTCTGCAAAGCATTCTCTGCTGAACCCTAATGAGATCCTTCCTTACTCAGAAATTAGCCATGCTGGTTGGTTTATTTAGGCTTGTATTTATAGAGTGTGACAGAACTGGGATAATGATGATAATTGGGTTTGACACTGCATGAGCAGAACATGTGCAGAAGAAAGGTGTGTCCTCAGATGATTTTCATCTTGAGTTTATCTAGAGACAAGGAAACTGCTGCATAAGATTTCCTCTGCTTTATGACCAGCAGGACCTGCTACAAGCTTGTAATAACTCTCATCACAAAGTGATCTGAATTAAAGAGCATATTTGTTTAGATGTCTGTAGCTACAACTTAGAAACCCAGACACTAACCAAAAAAATCGAGTCATTTAAATGAGAGGGGGGAGTCATGGGCAGTTTTCAAGAATATCGGGGAGATGCCAGGCACCTGAGAGGTCAAGCCTTACCTCCATATCAGAAGGCATTTTCCAGCTTCTTCCCTGGCACCATCTGCAGGACCACGCTGGAAGTGGCTCTGCCTGCATCCAGGTAAACCCAGCAGCCACGACCTGAGAGAGAAATAAAGCCAGTGAAATGCAGGTTGATCACCCATGTTTAATAGCCTGCCTGATCTTCCAAAGGATGAGTCTCTGTGTAGCTTTATGGGAATGCTGCAAGCTCTGCTTAATTGCAAAGTTCTCATGCTGAAAAATCAGTTTGAGTCCCTCTCTTCTAAAACAATTCTTCTCTTAAAAATGAGCAGCTTTAAAACATAGGAATTTTTTTTCTTTTTTTTTCTTTNNTTTTTTTTTTTGGTGCTATGTGGGAAAGGCTCTGTAAATTAATTGAAGAAATTGATTGAAGAATTTGACTGAAGAAATTAAGACCTCTTTAGAGAGTCCTCCAGCGGTGTGCTCTGGGTGTCTGCTCTGTGGACTCTGCTCTGCTCTGTAGTTTCAGCCTATTCTCCAGGCTGAACTACTGACATATTACACAGCAAAGCTTTAATGCTATGAAGTTGCCAGGTGGTATGGTTTTGGTGACACGGAAACCACTGACAAATTCAGTTTGCAATTAATGAGTGCTTTCTTAGCCCAAAACATTTTCTTTTTGCAAGAATAATTCCTCTCTCCCTGCCACACCCCCCTCAATCCCCAGCACTTTCTAGAATAAAATGGGACATTCTTGGAAAAGCAAACATTGACACTTGGACTCTTTTAAACAAAATTTGGGAAGATTGGTTTAAGCTTTTTTTTTCAACTTGACCCACTTCTGGAAGAAAAAGTGTTGATTTGAAACAGTACAAAATGACAAAAACAAAACTATTTTAGTCAGCATCACGAAGTATTCAAATTAATCAAAATTGATGCAATGCTTTTTATCCCCATTGCTCCTTTAAATGCCAAATAATTTATAGTCTGTTTCAGCCGGAACTTGATTTTCTCCTTGATAACTTGTCAACTCATTAAAGTGAATAAAATCCCTGATATCAGTCACCTTTTCATTACAGATTGGCATGGAGAATTGTCTCCTCCACCTTCCACCCCACCAGTCCCAGTCAAGCTGCTTGACTCCAGCAGCCTGGAGGGAAAGCAAATATGCCAAGATTAATAGAGCAAACATTCAAAAAAGAGCATGGTCTACACACAGCAGTCATCATACCCCCAAAACTGAATGGGTACATTGGTGTGTACATCTCCCTTTCAGCAATTTTTATTTTTTCTGTGATTATATTCTAGCCTAGTGTCAGCTCCCAGAGTGGCCCCTGACTTTTTGTGGTTCAGCCACACAACCCAGATGGGTGGAAGGAGAGCACAAAATGTGACAACAGAGAATCAAGGATGGAAGGCAAAGGTCCAGCTCCATCCAAGGTGGGATCACTTAGAAAGGAAAGCAGGAGAAGTTTTGGGAATCGCAAGCAGAAAATAATGTGTGCACATCATGCAGAAAAAATGCGGCCGTGAAAAACACAGGAGGGCAGAGCAAAGCCCCCCAAGACAGGTTTGAAAAGGTCAGCTGGATCCAGAGCAACCCAGTGCCAGTGCCTCACCGAGGAAGCACAGAGGAGGATTGCCAGGTTCCACCCCTGGAGCAAAAGGAGCAGAGTGGAGAGAGCCAGAGAGGCAGGGAGGAAAACTGGGAGCAGGGTGCCAAGAGCTTTGCAAATCAGCAAGCCTCGGTGGAGTTACATCAGTGGAGAGACCAACCCAGCAGCTAACTAAAGACACACGTCTCAGAATAGCAAGCCCTGCCTGAGACACTAAACTGAGCAAGCCTGCAGAGAGGGACAAATCACTCAAATAGGTGAAATCCTGCTGCAAATCCCCTCTGACTGGTCAGATGGATGCAGACTTTTCCTGCCCGAATCTCCTACCAAAAAATTATCTTTTTCTTTCTCTTCCATGCCAAAACATCTAGGTACTGGGGTATACCAGAGCCACCAGGCCTGAGGGGAGAGCTGGGCATGGCACAGGGCTCAGCTTTTGTGGAGCAACACAGACACTTCTCATTGCACACCATCTCATTTCTTTGCCCCTGTGGGCTTTCCACACACATGTGAATGTGCAAACTACTCTGGTGTATAAGGATGACATTTTCTAGCCAAAGATGTTCGACAGCCCTCCACTTTCAGTTCTGAATCATACCAAAACAGTGGGAGGAAAGGGACAAAGATTTTTAGGAACTAAATACTTTTAAAGCACATCTTAGCCCCATCACAGAAACTTTTTCCACTGTTTGTCTGTCTGTCTCTTTTCTCCTTCCCAGCTCCAGTTTTAAAGTCTGGGTTAACAAGAACTTCCAAAGCCCAGTATACATCTCCAGGTGGACAAAAGATATTGAAAATTGCTGTTGGTTGTACAGTTTCATCACCCTTGGTGCATTTCTGCTGGACAGGAATTATCAGTCTCAATATGGATCTGTTGGAGCGAGTCCAGAGGCTGACCATGAGGATGATCAGAGGGCTGGAACATCCTCTCCTGTGAGGAAAGACAGAGAGAATTGGGGTTGTTGGAGAAGAAAAGGTCCCAGAGACACATCAGAGCATCCTTTCAGTAGCTAGCGGGGGCCTACAAGAAAGATGGGAACAAACTTCTTAGCAGAGCCTGTTGTGAGAGAACAAGAATAGTTTTAAAGTGAAGGAGAGTTGATTTAGATTATTTATAAGAAGGAAGTTTTTTGCAATAAAGGTGGTGGGGCACTGTCACACATTGCCCAGAGAAGTGATAGATGCCCCATCCCCGGAAACACTGGAGGTGACGTTGGATGGGCTTTAAGGCCCCCTCCAACTAAAACTATTCTATAATTACAACAGCTCTTTTGAGCTTCCTCTCCATCTCCCAGGTGAGAGCTCCCGGTCATGTCCTCCTCAGCAGGGGAATGGTTTCCCACCAAGCTAATGATTTGATAAACCCTGTAATTAGTAAAACTAATCTTTTTGATCCTTGACATTCTCCTCCTATCTTCCATTTCCTTCATTTTTTCCATATCCCTCACACAACCCTTGGGGAAAATCTCTCTCTCTTGAGGATACTAATGAAAATGTAAGGCTATTTTTTCCCTCTCTTCTTCTTCCTCAAAACCTGCTCAAATGGGCCCTCATCCACCACTCAATTAAGTACTTGCTTGACCTCAGTTCTTTGAGAACAGCAACTCACAGACATTGAAATCAGTGTGTACATAAGCCTTTCCTGACTCTAGGACCATAATGTGTTTCTCTCCCCCCATGCATTTAATTCCTGCAAAAATGGCAGCCACGGGAGTCAATTCAGTTGTGCTGTGCATTTCCTGTTGCTCTTGACTGATAAAGGAAAATATAACTCATGGTCATGAGAAATGGACCCTGGAAGATGAGCTTCTGTAGGAATCACTTCTTTGCCAGGTGTTTTTTACATAGGCTCAGTCTGTGTTTGAAACGAGTACATCTTTCTCTGCAATCATCTGCTGATGGTTTCAGTTGGTTTTGGAGTGGCTCTCAAGGGGCAAATGGTCATGGGATAACCAGATGAGAGAGCTGTGTGGTATGAGATGGCAAAATTCAGACCCACTGATATTATTGATTGGTTCTGTGGTTAACAACACAGCCTCCAAGAGAGCACTTTGCTCCTCTTTGCCCACAAGCAGCACTTTTAAATATTGTGTTAACTATATAGTGTGACTACAAAGGCTTTTGCCTTTTAGATTAGACCAGGTGCTAGCTGAAAAGGTATTTACAAAACGTCACTTATCATTGCATTGGTGTGAAATCTCTGTTTTACAGACAGTTAAAACAAAGATTTGCTAAATCACCAGAGGATAAATCAGAAAGCTGATCATCATTTCACGTTAAAAAGGTGGAACAAATTAATGACTGGCATTGCCAAGTAGCTGGTGCCAAGCACTCCAAAGACAACTCTCCTCTCAAACTGCAGTGCCCTTGGCCAAGAATTTAAATGGATTCAAAAGGAAATAGGCAAATATGTAAGGAATAAGTTCATCAGTGGCTATCAGCCCTAATAAACTGGCAGTGACTTTGGAGACAGATGCTTTAAACCCAACAGAAAATAAGGCATGGTTGGAAAGGGCTGGTTTTAGGATGGTTTTGTGGGAGATTTCACCAAGTTCCTGGTACAGACAGCTTCAGAATATAAATATCCAGTCTGCAAAAAGCCTGGTCTGACTTAGCATAACACTGCCTATGTAAAAAAGTCACACCATCTGAAATATATCACCAAGATAATGGCATACACCAGATCCTTTTACCCAGCCATGAAATATCTGAGAATATGCCAAAAATCAAGCAATTGCCCCCACATGACCATTTCAGGTTGGGTTCAGGCTGATTCATCTGTCCTATCTCCTGTATGCACTGAGAATTAAGGCACAAAGACCACCTGTGAACAGATTTTGTTCCCAGATAGCCATCATATACTAAATGAGTTTAATATTAGTTGTCTCCTCCTTCTGAGACACTCACCCTGTGTCCCAGCTGCTCAGAGTGAAATTCTACCAGAAGATGCATGCTTTACCCTTTGCATGCATTAAAACACTCCTGTGAGACTTCTTTTATCCTGTTAAAATAAATTATTTCACTAAATCTTCAAGGAAAGTTCTGCTTTCTCTTTTGTTCTATTTGGCTTCTTGGGAGAGAAGAAAAGGTGTATTTCCTCACTGCCATCTTTCTTCCCTTGTCCTCCATGTTTTTTCTGGCATAGAATCATGGCATCATTCATGGCAGCAGAATGCCACTGCTAACAATCTTGTTTCATGCATTCTTATATTTGTTGGGCTCACACTGGCTCAGAACACCAGGGTACATTGTCCCCTTCAGGTTTGGAGTGTATCTGGTAGGCAGACATTGGGTATTTTGCAGGGATCTTAATTAAGGAGGAGGAATTTGCACTTGGATATTCTGAGTTTGCACTTGAGATATTCTCACCCTGTCATCCAAGCAGTGATGGGTGGAGACAAACTATACCCATGCTCAGACACCCCATGTTAGAGCACAGGACATTGTGCTCCCTTTAAAGTGTCTTTATGACAGGCTTGTGTAAATGTCTCCCTGTTGGTAGAACAATCACACCTCCAGCTACTGTGGCTCAATGAACACAAAACTTTGCGTAAGCCACGTAATTATATATGTCTCCAGAAAATCCTGTTGGCTTATTCAAACACGGAGAGACATCCAGTCACCTTCTGCAAATACCTTCTTGTGACAGAAGTGGTTTCCAGTGATCGCTGAAAGGAAGTTAAATAACCACTGCATTCCCTGGGTTCATAGTGTCCCTGGGTGTTTTTCTCATTCCTGCTGCTTGTCGTGATTTCTGTGAGCTTTGCCTGCCTAAAAGTGCATGGAAATGCCATCAACTAAACCTGGGGTGACTCTCACACAATAGACAGAAAAGAAGTGGAAAATCTTTCTACAAAGGAAATATTTCTTCAGGTGAACAGCCAGATTCACAAACACCTGCATGTGTGCATACATCAGATAATTTCTCACTCCACCTTTCTCCCCTTCAAGGCTCTGAAGAAGGCTTGTGCAAATTGAAATTCTGAAATCCCAGGAAATGCCAAATATTTATTTGCTCCTTCTTGGCCCTCCAGATTGTTGTCCCATCACCTATATAAATGCAAAGCCTACTATTTAAAAAAAATGTGGCAGATGGCTGCATTTCAGGTTCCTCAGCCACAACACTCCCACCAAAGCGGTTCTGGGCCACCCACCCACCCTTAGAAGTGGTAAATAATCTACTTAAACAGAAGTATTCAAGAATTTTCAGTCTTGGAAAAGAAAAGAAACTGAAGCTGCTCACTTTTTTTTTTTTTATTTAGGAGTGTCGTTGCTCTTTTTGGACATTTCTGAAGTTTTTAATCTTCTTTCTTACTAGCAGCCCCATGTTTCATATACAGCCGTACCAATCTCTAAGGCCGAAATAGTAAGAAAGCCAATGCAGGTTAAATGCTGGGGAGAAGGTATTTTGAACCTGTCTGAAAAGTTCTCAACAGAAAATTTGTCAGTTTAATGCCTCTTGAACATGAGTCATGCAGTTCTTTGATGCATGCTAATTTCTACCAGAGAACTGAAATTATTCAAAGAACAACACAAGTATTTTTCTTTTTCAAACTTTATCTTTTCTCATCTTCATTTGCTGGGTCTTGACCACCCTGATTTGTTTTGAAATGTCATAATGAGGTTACACTCCTTCAGCTTTGGCAAAAAAGGCATTTTGATAACTAAAAAAGACACAATTCAGTTTGAAAGTAGATGCTTCCATAAAACATCAAGCTTAAAAATTCATACTAAAATTTCCCATGTGATAGAAATCATATTTTCTGTCATGCTGTCAGATGCTGTTTTCCCTGTCAATCTCTCCCATTTTAGATGTATTCTGGGAAAGAATTCTACTTTTCATTTCCCTTTTTTTCTTCTCATTCCCTTTCCTTCTTGTAGTAACATGTACATGGTTGGAGGACAAGTCCACATTAAAATGAGGGTTCAGATTATCTGTCTGGCCTGTGATGCCATTTGCCTTTTTCAGGGAATTTTCTGGGTGCCCAGTGCCCACAAGTCAGCTCTGTGTTCAACCAGCAGCATCCAGGTTGCTAAAAAAACTTCTCTCTATTGCTGCTCAGTGGGATCACTGTGGTCATCTCCTTCACCTGTTGCTTCCTTATTTTCATAATTTCTTTCTTTCCTTGTAGAAAGGAAAGGAGCCAGGTCGAGATCCAAAAGAAAAAGCCCAAGAAATGGGTACCTGAAGCTTGTTTCATTACTCATGGCCATGATTTTTCTGAGGGATTAGGCAGAGAACATCTTGGATGGATATCATCACATCCAAAGGATAGTGAAGGACTGCTCGAGAGCAAGGGTGGCACACATTTCCCAGAACCCAAAACCAGCATGAGGCTGGTGAGGAAAAGAGGCAACACAGGCAGGATGAGACAGAAACCACTTCTCCATGGACTATTGCTTCACTGCCATGCTGGTGACCTGGAATCTCTCCGATATTTATTCTTCAGATCCCCTCAAATGAGACCTGAACACTGAAAATGAGGAGGAGCAAATATCTTTTTTCTAAGTCCACATGAGGAGTTGCTCTGAGATCAGGAATGCCAGTGACAGTAACAGTACCAGGCAGAGCCCTAAAGCAAGTGCTTCTCTGTTTGATTTATGGACCCCAAGCAAGCACCAGGCAAGCCAGAGGGAAGTCAGAAGCATGGATTTGTCAGCACCAGCCACTCCCCATGGGTGTCCCTGAGGGCAGAGCAGGATGCTCATGAGGCAGCAGAAAGCCCTTGTACGCCGGGTAAGTTCTGGGTACCTTTGTGATGACTCTCCATTGCCCCAGGCAGAATTTTAAGATCAAGTGGCCAAAGTTTACATCTCCCCTCCACAAACTGAAGACTGCAAACAGTCAGCAGCACAAATAACACTAAAGGAACAACCAGCTGAATAGCAAATGGATTATTCTCCTGACTTCACTTGGAAATAAGCAGCCAAAAAGCACAAAGTGGGCAAGGATTTTGTTTCTTTTAACCTATCTCCAAGTAGCAATGATTGTTCTGTGTGGAGTCCAAGAACAGGAAGACAAGCTGGCAGCCCCTTGTCCTGGCTGGCACCCAAAATCAGATCCATTCCATGCCATCCATCCACAACAAGTCAAATGAATGGGGGACAAGTTTCTTCTGCAACTCACTCTTCTTTTTGCATGAACACGTGCATGACATGTATTTATCCTGTAAGAATGACTCACACCAGGGACTTCCCACTGGTATGACTGCTCCTGGACATGGGGCTGAGATGACGGGTGCCAACAGCAAGGGCATGGATCCTGCCACCTATCTTGTTCTGGTTTCTGTGGCCTCAAAAATATATAACATGATGACAATCAGCTCTTTCATTAGCAGATCTGAGGCAAGCACAGTCTGAAGGCCAGATTTTGCCCACAAAGCAGACAGGAAAGGTGGCACATGTCCCTGTTCAGCCACATCACAACCTACACAAGAGATGCGACTTCCACCTTGTCATCACTTCACTGGGGTGACAGGCTAAGTCTTAAAAGTCTGTCACAGAAAGGAACAAGCACAAATACATATAACTGGAACTTTGAAGGACAACATGGGCAGAAAAAAAACCCTTTTGAATTATTAAGAGTTATTTAAATATTATAATTATGCATCCCTGAATATGATAAGTTTAATTAAATATACCACCACATTTATGACTATATTCCTCACCTCTCCACCTGGATCATGTTATATGTAAGAAGGAGGAGGGGGGATAAATTGGACTATGTATAAGGAGTGTAGGAATTCTACCTGGTTTGGAGGAAAACCCAAAAAGATGAAAAAATTGACCCTTCTCTCCTTCCTCCCAAGTCAGGGCACTTTCTTCTTAAACTTCTTGGTATGCTGGGTATTGGTTTTATGACATATTATTGCATAATATGGTTTTTATTATTAGAGCTCTATCACAGCTAGTTAGCTTGCCAATGGCAATTCTGAATTTCTTTCTCTTTCTTCAATAGACAGCATTACTTGTGAATCTGTGATCACACAGGTTCTTGTTGAATATGACCAGAATTCTAGTGACAAATTTATTATCAGAAATTAAGCCCAGCAGCAACCAGTCCTCTGGTCTCTGAGGACCAGCTGGAAAGCAAAAGGGTTGATTTTCTGCCACATTTCTACACCTTTAATGTAGCTGTCTCATGACCCAGCAGAAGGGAGGGACACAGTGAGAGCAGCCCCATATTCTGACTTAAGACACATCGTTCTCACAGCTCCAAAGAAAAGCTTATGGATCATTAGCCACTCAGTCAGGCATTCACACTTTTTGCCCTAAGCATCATGCTTCCAGCATACCAGGACAAAATATGCCATGCTCAAGACTGGCAGTTAACCCAGTGCCACAACCTACATTTTCTTCCCTATGAAAGACAGTGAGTGGTGAGAGTGGTCACTTCCTACAAGAGTCTCATTTCCCCCATCAGTGCTGGTATCTGCCAGTGCCTTTGACAAAATAAAAGGCCTTACCCTTCAGAGTGAAAAAAGCACATCTACAGACAGGTCCCGTTTGCCACCAGGGCTTTTCTGAGCAGAATCTTCAAACTCAAGCCAGGCTGTGTGTTCACTGTGCAAGTTTTCACAGTCTCTTATCTTTCCCTAGTGGGCTCGGCACTTGCATGTCTGTGCCCTGAGCTGATCTTTGGCAATGTCTGCTCCTAAATGCATTTCCTGAGCTGTCTTGCCTGGTATCTTCACCTTTTTGTGCCCAGAACCCCCACTGGAATTGTTGCACCTCGCTGGAGCACTGTCACCTGTGTCATTGTCACCAAACCCCAATGATGTTTGATGGAATATGTTTGGGAGTGGAATTCGTTAGATCTTCTACCTATCTGAATGCACTGAGAGAGAGCCTCTACAGCTGAGTTGTGTCTAGCAGGAATGGAGGCAAGGGCTCTCCTGAGCATGTGAAACTTATGATTCAGGATCATGTCTATGCTGGAAATGGAGCAGCTTGTCACAGTTTGAAAACAAGCTGACAGGGTGTCTTCAGGAGCCTACTACAGCTGTAGCAACTGAAGTGGAGCCATCTCCCACGATGCTGGGCTAAATGGATTTATTTCAGCATCCTCTCACTCCACTCATACCTCTACTTCTTGCCCTGAAGAGGTCAGCTGTGCCCCAGAGTCTGCTTCTCCACTCCATGGAGCTGCCTCGCTTGGAAAACTGTGTTTTTCTCCGTTCCACAGGATCTTTCTGATACAAACTTCTTGATTCTTCCAGCCTCTGCAGGAAAGGTATCTTACTTTTCCCTCATTGCAATGCCTCCTTCATGTCACTGCCTGAAAACCTCTCAAAAACCAGTCAGGGAGTACTGCTCTTGCTCTCTGGAGAGGGACTCAGCTGAAAAGAAGTACTACCTAAGTGTGCTTCCCCCATAATGCCACTTGCTCAGCTGCAGAGGATGATGACACTCACGAGAGCTTGCCCAAACACTTGTATTCCAGCAACTGGAATTCCAGAGAACGGACATCTCATCCAGTGAAGAAAGATGTCAGGCAGCCATGACAAAAAGAAAAACTAAAGGCTCAGAGTAACTCTACTGAAACAAGAAGAAAATGTGAGAGCAGGGAAATGTTAGATTCAATTTTGCACTTTTCAAGCCAAATGGGAGATTTCAGCTCCAGCCTTGCTTCTCAGGTAGCAAGGATGCTGCTAGCTCAAGCCACAAAATCAATAAAATTGAAAGTACCCTCCAGACAAAATAACGCAGCTTTTGTAGAGATGATGCCACAGTTTGGCCACAGCCAGATGGGACAGCCAGAGACTGTGCCCAGACAGTCTTGTGCAGTGTTTTAACCACAACGCAACCCTCCTCTCTGATTTAAACCACTTGTCTGTTCCTTTCAACACCCTGACAAAGCTGGAAATCTCTAGCAGTGCATATACTGTGCAGTGATTTTAATATAAAAAATTATATATAGATATGACTGAGATATTTCCAACCAATAAAGATAATAAGTAAGGATAAAATCAAAAAGCAAAGAAAGTTCAATCTAAAATTTTAGGTTTGAATTGGTCTTTTTGGAGAGTCCTAGCCTAGCCTGGAGGGAGCAGGGCAAAGCCCTTCTCACTGCTTATCTGCAGAGCTATTCTTGGCTTCTCCATCTCAGGTTTTAGTTTAAATATCGGCAATTATTTACCTATAGCATGTACCAGGTTTTGTCCTCTCGTTGAACAATGACTAATTGCCTCATGTGAAGGCAAATATTTAAGTATGTGTGCAGGAAAGCTTTTCCCTCCCAGACAGATAGCAAGCAACACTGTAAAAAACATGGCGTTCCTATGTGGGGTTTCATGTGTTTTGCTTAATTTCTAAGCTCTGTGAGGTTTAAAAAGCACCAGAGCTCTCATGTCAAGATTTTAAAGCACAGATTGACAGCCTGAGGTGGCTATTTCAATACAAGATTCATGCAAACTTTCCTGTGGATATGCAATTCATACAAAGCCTCAAAGGAGAAATTGAAATAAGAATAGATTTATGTAAAAATGAAAACAAGAACTGACTAATCAGTCAAGTTTCACAATTTTCTTCAGCACAGAAAAAACATAAGACATTTGCAACACTTGCTGTTTAAATAAGCTGCTCAAAATTACTGTATAAAATTATTTAAATTTCTTGGGTTTTTTTAAGGGTCAAGCTTTTCAAGCGTTCCTTTCCTTACACTTTAGTCTTTTGACAAACCAGTCGCAGTACTCTTTCTCAGAAATACTGCCCAGGGTTTTGGGAAGAAAGCCTAAGACATAAGCTCAGGATGAAATGATTGATTGTACTTAGTACTATAAAAATTTAGGCATTTGCTTAATCATAAATAAAGAAAAATCTCCTCACTATTTGTTTGCAATTTGCTACGATGTAGTTTATGTCTCAGAGTTTTTCTGCATCACAGGCAATAGCATAAAGTCTCTTCTGTGATCAAGTCTTTTATGCACACAGTACAGGCGCAGACAGAAAACTTGTGTATGCCAAATAGCGTCCTGAAAAATGCTATCCTTAAATAATAGAAATAAAATTACAGGGCAAAAAGAAAAGTGACCTCACACTTAAATTGGCACGGGCAAAAGCACATAATGTTCAGATGGAAGTTTATTCGGATAATTCCCAAGTCTAAGCCTGATTACCTGACTTCTGGAGAAGCAAGGTTTATCAACACCAGTTTCTCAGCTTTTCTGCAAAGAGGATTCCAAAGAATTTGCAAATGCATCAGCCTGAAATCGCCTATTTTACTGCAGAAAAATTTATATTGGTCATCCAGGCACCATTCCACCTTTTCCAGATATCAACTTTTGTTTTCATTTTGTGTTTCATTGTCTGAGACAAATGACATCTAGATGGTAATATAAACCTGTAGAACAGCCATGTCCTTTTGTTGGTTGTAAGTGATGCAAAAAAATTCACACCCCCCTCAAAAAAAAAAGAAAAAAAAAGAAAAACCACAAAAAAGCCACCAAAACAAAACAACCCCACAACAAACACCCTAGTTTCAGCTACAGATTCAATATCTGTCAGCACATGGACTTTTTATTTTAACCTAGAAATAAACTTTTTTTTTATATTTTTACTTAAAGCATCTGAGTCTGCAAGGGAAACAAATAGTAATTGCCTTTTACATGTAGCACAGGACTTGGTTTTTCCAAAATGTACATAAGCTTTTAACAGTCAGGACCTTAATCACATGACTGATTATTTGGCCCAAAGGTTAATGTAGTTTTCTTTAGACACTTTCCAGTGCTCTTCCTAGAGAGACCTGAGCCTCAAAGATAAAGCACAGAAGTTTAAATGCTTGCTAGCTTGGAAAGCTTCCTCCTTACCCACTTTTATACCTCCAGGGAATCTGGACAATGCACACATACAAGATGAGTTGCACTTCTTCCACTCATGTTGGAAATTATTGTTGCAATCACAGATATCTGAAATTATTTTTGCAAACAGGAGACCATAAACACAAATTTTCCTGTCCTTGTTGGCTTAGCCCTGAAGGATCCTACCAAGATAAACCATATCTGTTGAAGCAGAACACAAGGCATGGTGGTCTGCCAAACAACCAATACCTCACTTGCAGCTGCCTGTTCCCAGCATGGGGTGATATAAACTTTAAGAGCACATTCACAGGTCAGGGCTCTTCGTACTGAAATATGGGAAAAAGCATAGCTGAGATAATCTAGACCTGAGACAACCATCCCAAAACTATAAAATATATATTTAAACAAAGAAACAAATAAAAAATAGCCTTTAATATGAAAAATCATGGTCTACTTCTCTCTACAGGTGGTAACAGCCCTGTCCCTGACATTCTCAACAACAGATATTGGGGTTTATCCCTCAGGAAGACCCCAAAATGGTTTGTCCAGGAGAGTTCCTTGTTCAGTTTTCATGGGGCACCATGGTGCTGTTTATTCTTGCAACATAAATACACCTTGATACTATTTGAGCTCATCACAAAAGGTCCTAACACAGCTCAGTGTCTGTCAATTCCAGGTGTAAAATTTTTCTTGCGAGAGGTTGTGGTCTTGTACTTCACTCCTGTTGAAGTTAACAGCAATTTTGTTTCTGACTTTAGTAGATAACACGCCAGAATATGCAAAGTTTAAGGTTTTGGGAGATGAAAACACAGAATTCAAGCTTGCCCAGGCTGAATACAATTTTTATACTGTATTCACTGCCACTGTATGAGTGCCCACTCCAACACTGTGTTGTGTTTTGGTCACAAAAAGACACTGATGCACATGGCATCAGCTTTTTCAGGAAGTCAGGACCACATTAGGAGCCTGGAGAAAGGTTTTCATTGCTCCTCCAATGCTGACCCTCCTCTTTGCAAATACAGGCCACACCCAATAAGATTCAGACCACAGTCTGTGCTCAACAGTCAGCTAGAAAAACAGCCTGAAAAGTCTGGAAGAGTGTTGAGTTGGAAAATTGTTGCCATGCAGCATTCAGGACCCAAAGGATTTGCCTGAAAAGAAGCTACAGCAGCAGCTGAAGCCCTTGCCAAATACAAATGCATCCTGTCTTCCCCCTGCACCTTTGTCCAGGTAAGATTGCCTTGGTGGTCCTTTCTCCATTCACAACTGGCTCTGGAGATTATCTTTACTCCTGAAAACCTTAATGATCTTTTCTCCTGTTCGTGGCAGGCAACAGCATGAATGCAACAGGTCTTTTCCCTCTCTACAGCCTCTCTCAGGAAACTCATGGAATACGTGTCATCTGCCAAGTCCCTGGTTGGAAAACTTCAACCAAATATAGAAAGTCTGGACAACAACTGTACTTTTTTCTGGACAACAACTGTACTTTTTTTTTTTTCCCCTTCTTCTGCTGCCTAGTTTTAAGTTTGTCTGCAGCTGCTGGAGATACAGGCAGGGAACCTTGAAAGAGTGACCACTGTTATTTTTTGACTAGACTGCAAGCCAGGCTCACCACAAAGCCATTTTTTATGGTTTTACAAAAACCATGTGGCAAACCTTAGGAAAGCTACTTAGTCATCCTGTTAATGACCACCGTCTTCTGGAGTTTTTTTCCTCTTCTCTCTTTCATGTATTCCCCACAGAGATTTTTCTGCCACTTCCCAGAGCAGAGTCACACTCTCATCAGCTACACTGCATGTTTAAGAAATGTTCCCTCCTGGTTTCTAAAGTATTTGTTTTCACAGAGCAGTGTCTCCCCGAGGTGAGATTTAAAACACATTTTTACAGGAAAATTGCAGTTTAACCACAAAAACAACTGAGAGCTGATAAAGCTATCCCTAGGAAAAATTACTTTTATGGATATATCAACATTTCAGCTGTAGAACTGGACAACTATATGGAAAAAAAAAGAAGAGGAAAGAGAACCCCTAGATTTCACAGATAAGAACAATTTAAAAACCCCAAGCCATTGCTTTGTTGGTAGGAAGTGAGGGACATCAATGCTATTGAACACTTTCAGATCTAAATTCTGGCAAAATTTCCCTGCTATAATATGATGATTGAATATCGCTCATAGCCTTCGGCTTGAATCAGACCATTTGCCCAGTTTCTGCTCATTTCAATTCCTGCTAACCCTTGTTATTCCTCTTAGGAGAAGGGAAGACAGGTGACCTTGCTCCAGTAAGTAACAGCTGTGTTAATTATCTAGCACACCCTTGCCCCTGATGAGTCACAGTTATAACCAGTAAAGATAAGTGTGATTAAAGGGAGTGGGTTAGCTGGTGAGAGATCATCATGGAGGAGGAGAAACCTTGAGAATCATGAAGAAGGATCTTGGGAAGAGAGAATCACTGCTGTAAGGTCAGTCTCGGTCTGCAGTTAGAGCCTGTTGTTGGCACCTGCAGACACAGTCTAGCCAGGTAAAAGCCTGCATTCAGAACCTGCAAACTAGTCATGTAGTCAGAGGTTGCAAGGGAAACCTACAGTAGGAGCTTGCTGCAGCCAGAGTCAGTGAATGGTTGGAGTCATGATGGTTGAGCTGTAAAGAGGAATAAACCAGGACCCTTTACATGTTGTGACAAACAAGAAGTCTGTGTCTCAGCTCATTTCTGCTCTCTAACAAGAGGGCTGCTGCAACAATTCCCCATCTAGCCAGTTGCACACTGAGAGGAACATTGTTTTTACATCAGTGACTGTCATTTTTCTTTGCATGGCAGAGTTATGTCCCTTACATCTTCTGCTCAGTTCCCTATCTCTTGGAAATAACCCATTTAACAAAAGAACACACCAAAGAGCCTTCAAACCTTCCTGTGAAGCATCAGGTCACAGAAATGCTCACCTGATGGGGCAGGATCAGTATATACCCAAGTAGGGACACCTTTTGCAGGACAGATGCCTGCTCCTGGAGCTCTGGGTTCCCCATGGTGGATATGAGGCAAGTGGAACTTATTTAGCTCAAAAGCAGAGTTCTGCCTTAGAAATGCACAAGGCAAGATGAAGTGCCGTGAAGAGTTTGCAAGGTTTTGGGGAATACTGTGTTTGGTTTCTGACAAGGAATTCTACTCAAGATGTAAGAATAATCTTGTGAACACCCATCCTCCACCACAAAGGTTTGTTTTCAAAGCAAGGAGTTTGTTCAGTAGTTTTTCCTTATTGCCACTCCAACCCCAAGGAGAAAGGTCTGTATCATGGGGTTTTGCCTCATCAGGATGAACACATTTCTTTCACTTTTTTTTTTTTATTGTGGCTCTATATAACATCGGAGACAAGTAAAGAAAAAATTCAGTGACATCATGATCATTTGTGAGTATAACTCCAGTCAGCCTCCACAAACAGAGCCTGAGTTGCAAAGGAAGCAT
Source organism: Cyanoderma ruficeps (assembly GCA_008694505.1). Classification (NCBI taxonomy): domain Eukaryota; kingdom Metazoa; phylum Chordata; class Aves; order Passeriformes; family Timaliidae; genus Cyanoderma; species Cyanoderma ruficeps. The sequence goes on from VZDJ01000043.1 coordinate 67,514, forward strand.
AAACAGTGCATTTAGAAAGGGCTGAGAGCACACTTTAAATTGTTTTTTATATCAGGAGTTTCATGAAACAAATTAAAGGGACAAAGTCCTCCAAGTGCTTGAGGAAACAGAAAAATTCACTACAATAAATTTTTAAAACATAGATGTTCAAAGTGCTTTTCCAACTCTTTACTTTTCACATTTCCTTTTGGGTGGAAGAAAGATTAAAGAAAGAAACACCTGAGAATAATAGTGATACAAGCAATCAGGGGAAAAACAACCAAATTCTAATTGAAGTAAAGAATGGAATTGGGATGAGTAAATTAAAACTTTGTATTGTTCATGAAGAATATCATTGTCCTGGTCTAGAAAGATTGGTATTTTCCAGGGAGGGCAGGAACCTCTTGGAATGGAGAATGCAAACTCCCTCTCTCTGAATTATTGTAATTTTGAAATTAAGGGGCTCTCAGACAAAGATATGAGGGTAGGAATAACAGTTCTTTACTAGTATGTTTAACAAGGCAAATAAACAATAACTATGGCATTAACAGCAAAACAGAAACCAGGAACCTCATGACAGCTTTCACAGCTGAGGTGGGAAGGAATGGAGGAGAGGCTTTGCTTCACAAAACCCTGGCGCAGTCTGATCCCTGTGCCTCTGCAGGGCTCTGAGGAGCACCAAGCTGGAACAGCAGTAATGAGCAGAAATCTCGGGCTGGTGGATGAGATGTAGCAGAAGCTCTGAGGGGGTAGCTGGAGCTGTGGAGATGTCCCGCCAGGGCAGGGAGTGCAGGGCTACAGTGTAGCAAAGACCCAGGGCAAGGCCAGAGAAGCAGTGGGGATGGGACGGCAGAGTCCCAACTCCCAGCAGGGCAGGAAAAGGCGAGCTCAGGATTCCTGGGCAGAGGAGCGGATGGCGGTAGACCCTAGGGCTGGGCTCCAGGGGTGACAGTGAATTCTCCCCGCAGTAAGCAACAGCTTGACCCTCCTGCCTCCAATGCCAAATGCGAGATAGAGCAGCTACCCCCAGCCTCATCCTTCACCTGCTCCTAAAACTTGCGGTATCTTTCCCCTCAGACAGAAACTCCCAGAGGAAAAAAAAGTGTAGTCAGATGCTACACTCCTCTCCCCACCTTATCCACTTCTTTTGTTTTTCTTAAGTACCCACGAGTACCCAGTAATTAGTTTCCTAGCAACTTATGGGAAAAAAGTTCTATAAGTAAAAAAGAAAGAAACCCAACCCCCAACATTCTGGATGAATTGGCTGGTGCCTGGCTTTTGGCATTGCATCCCTTGTTCCATCTGCCTAGGAGGCTGCCAATGATCCTTCAACATTCATGTTTATGTAGCATCATGTGTAAGTAACCTCCATGCTGAGATGTCCACACACACTCTGGTCTTAACTCGTTTAAAAGGTTTTTTTCTGCCCTGACAGCCACTAATGAACCTCTTCAGAATTCTGAAAAAAAAGGAAAGGGTTTTGACAGCATGAAATTTTGAATTATTGGGATGGGATGGCTATCTGCTGTTCCAAGAATCAAATTAGGTCATGGGCCCTCACTTTTTATTGACAAAGAAGAGTCATAAAGAGAAATTGCTGAAGCAAGAGGGATGTTTGAACAGTGAGTACAGTCCTAATGGAATTAGCCATAATTCAACTGCATCCATGAAGAACGTTGGGTAAGTGTGAACATGTGCTTAGTCTTAGTATAACATTCGTTTTTCACTCAAAATGTGTAAGAAAAAGGACACATAACATCATAAAGTGTGTAAGGTTGATATTATCTCTGTCAGACCTACTTATTTTGCTTTGTACTGCACAGAAACTTGTATTGGATGGATGAACCATTCTGATTGTCTGGTTCAATGGCTAGAAATGGCCCCTGAAAAATTCTTTACGTATTGCAAATCTTTTAACTTCTGAAAGACAGAGTGGACCTTGAAAAACAACCTTGAAGATATTATTTCATGGGAGTTTCTTTCTAGCTTTAATCACATTGTTAGAAGGAGAGAGAAGATAGAATTTATTGCTTCCAATTTTATAAATATTTGAACAGAGATAAGCTTGGTTTCCATGTCCTTACTCAGTAGAGCTTCACATTTTATATCCCACTTTTAATTTTCACTTCAAGATGACTATTTTAAAATACCTGCTTTATCTCATATATTGCAAATGGTGCCGGGAACATTATGTGTATTTATTGAGACTGATGTCTTGATGGTCTGGAATGTTTCAAAACTCTACATGCCAGCAAATAAAATTTCTTCCCTAATCAGCACAAAAAGAAACTGCTAAAGTTATATCATGATTTAATTTTATGAAACATATTTGCAGAAGAGGTGGTTTTTGGCACCTATAGGTAGAACAAGGTCATTCCTCTAGTTTCCTGTCAAATTCCATTGAGAATGCATGCTTCCAAGGATGCCAAGCAATTTATTTCTTAGGGTTTTGTGCAGAACGTCTAAAAGTTTCCTCCTATTTTGATACACTTGACCACTCTGAATAAAAGGCTCCATGAAGAAAGGTCAGCGTTGGTCATCATCTGGTCATTTTCCCTATGTGGTCATTTTGCATATAAAGCTACACAGGGTTCATAACTGCTTTGGTTTCCAAGCCAGCAACCCAACAAGCCTTTCCAAGTTCCAGAAGCATTGTTTCAATTATAAACATGGGCAGAAATGGTACTGAGACTCAGCACGCAACATGTTTTGGCAAAGGGTAGGGACTGCTTTGCCGTGATCAGCTCTTCTTCTTGCCACGCTGATTTTTGCCATCACTTAGCACTGCTCCTCTGATTTCTGCAATGATTTCTGTCCAGGCTCCTAGAATTTCAGCTAGGAGAACATTATTTTGGGAGTCCCGTGAGAGCGGACGCTGCAGTTTCAGATCATATTAACAAGTATTTCTCTCTCTTCCTTGAGAGGCCTTTTGCACAGGAGTTCTGGCATGGAAACTTTGGGGCACTAAAAAGCAGGAAAGCTGTTCCTTGAGTGGGCACGTCTTCACCAGCTCTTGCAGTGTGAAGTTGGAGAAACAATTTTCAACTAAACTACTCTGTGGAAATGGAGGCATTGAAACCAGGAGATAAATGCAAAAACCAAAGTGACCCCATTTGGCTTTGTTTTTACCTCAAGGACATTAAGTATCCATATCCTCAAGTTGCCTTAAATCTGGGGTTCAAATATTTTCTGCTGTTTCCATCTGGGTGAGAACTAAATTCTTGAAATTGGGGGAGATTTTGAGGATAAAAATTCTGAAACCATTATAGTATATGTCCCTGTGAAGGCCAGTGGCATTGGATGATGAGCAGCTGAGTTTTGTGAATTGAAATGTTCTCCTGCTACTTTTCATGGAGCATAATTCCAGGTGGCAGAGGGGTTTCGGTGTCTTGTTGAAGTTCTGTTACACTTGAGTTCAATCTTAACTCCAAAATCAGCAATATGAGGAAAAGCAATGACACTGGTGTGCTAGAACTCTCACTTTCATTAAATCTAGATATAAAGCCCAGAGATAGGCTAAAAAGAGGTTTAGAGGTTTCAAACATGTGGCATTAGAATTAGTAAGAACAACTGTTTTTCAATCAAACTTTCACATGCTCACAAATATACTCAATTTGGGACTCAGTTCTGTTGTGGTAAGAAAATAAAGAAGATCAATCCTTCTTTTTTATCTCTTATCCAAATCAGCTTATTTGTTAGTAGCCTGGCCAAAATTTTGAATTCCTCAGAGACATAGCATGTGACAATATTTGGTAAAATATTTTTATTTTACCACCAACAACCACCAAATAATTCATGGAGGGAAACAAACAAACAAACAAACAAACAAACAAACGGAAAAAGGAAAAATGGATAGAAGGTTTTTATTAAATATATAACTTTTCTTTGAACTTGCATTCTGGTCTGTTCCTTGTTTAGAAGTGCTAGTAGTAATAGGTATAGCAAGAAAATGCATATTTAACAGAAAACAGATGTTGTTGATTAATGTTGTTATATAAAAACAATAACAACAAATTAAAAGCAAAATAACTCCTTCAATAACCTTCAGGTGACAAGAACTAAGAGAATTATAGTGTGGAGATCCACATGATTTCTTCAGGCTGACATACTCTCTCAATCAGAGAATCTTTCTACATGGGGAAGAGATTTCCAGCACAAAATGGTCTTAAACCAGTAAATGAAGAATTCAAGGCAACACTCGAAAGCTTAAGCTAGACAGATTTAGAAAGGTAATAAAGGGATTTTTGTTGTTGTTGTTGTTCAGTTTGGTTTGGTTTGGTTTTGTATGTGTTTTATCACTGGATTTTTTTTTTCCCCCATTTTGGAAAGTGTAATTAACAACTAGAATAACTTACCTTAGAGGCACGGGAGAATTATCCAATCTTTAAATCAAGATCAATATCTTTTAAAGTAAGATACAGTATAGCTCAAGTAGAAGATAAATGCCTCATGCAGAAATGGCTGGGTGAGGCTCTTGGCAAGGCAAGAGGATCCTGGAGATCTCTTTGGAGCTTGCTAAAAATTTTAATATCTGAATACTGTCAGCATATATATCCTACACTATAGCATGGATTTCTAAGAAGCTGATGATTGAGTTTTTCTCTTTATAGAGTACTAATACAAATCTAAGAGTATTTTGAAAGCATCTGCCCTTGGATCACACTCTAAATAAATTCTGTGCCTGCTTTGAACATCTGGAGTTATTTCAGCTTGAAAAGAATTGCTAAAGGCAAGTTAATGTAGTTAACCTAGGTTTAGTTAGGAGGAGCCTCAGGAAACACTTTGAGTTACCTGAACACACAAGGATCAAAAGGACAAATTCTTGGTTCTTATTGCAGTGCATATAGGACAGAATTGAGGAGAACTGTCTAAGTGTACTTGTGCAGTATCCATTTTGTCTACATCCAAGTGTTCCCTCTCAAACATCATTTTCCTTACTGCATAACTCTTTGGAGAGTGATACTCTGATTAATATATTGGTTAATATTTGAGACATATCTTGAGGTCTAGAATGTGGAAAGTGCAGAGAGCAGAGGAACTGGATCGAGGCACCACCTCACTTTGACTTGCTTATGAGAAACTGTGTAAATGGAAAGGGAAATTTCATCACAGCAGGTAAAGAAGTAATAAAACAGCAAGTTCTTTTACAGAACAGTTTTATTTCTAAAGTTGACAGGTCTTGGCATTGATTGGAGAGGTAGTGGTGCTCATAATTTAAAAAAAGGATGCTGACACAGGCATTGTCAGGGTCTGGAAGCCTATTTGGTTCTGCAGACAGATGTGACTGAAGCAGAAGGGAGGCAGGAGGGTTTTCTCCTGTTTTCTCTTGAGGAGGTTGTGTGTTTGTGCGATATTCTTTGATCCCTCTATTTAATAGTCACCATGTCAGTGTCTGCAGCCAAACTCACAAAGAGCACAGATATTTTGTGACCCAGCAAGAAAGGCAGTCTTATGCCTGATCCTTTTGTGGCTCACTTTACACTTCCAGCTACGAAAACAAATGCTCTGTTTATTTGAAAACCAGGCTCTAGGCAACAATGTTAAGCAGTGCTGACAGAAAGCAGTGTTTCTATTTCTTGTGGATGTGTACGTGTGTGAAGTTTATACACCTGTGGGCCACAAAAGCTGTTCCAGTGGTGTTCCTGTTACCATATGACTCCCAACAGTGTCAGCCTGCAGCCCTGGGAGAAGGAGAAGCAGGCTCATCGGAAAGCAGTGCTGGCACTGGTTGATAGCATCTGCTTTTAGGACAAGAACAACTGGATTCTGAGCAAGTCAGATCAAAGCAAAAGAGAAGTACCTTAATTCTTGGTTATTAAATTGGACTGGATTATGAGCAGCTTTTTGTTTGTGTGTGGTTGTTTTGTTTTGTTGGTTTTTTTTGGTTGGTTTGTTGGTTTTGTTTGTTTTTTTGAGGCTTGCCATAAAAGCCTGTCAGGATTTTGGGAGGCAGATGAGCAGAAAGACACGCACACATCCAACTGTGCTGTGGATGCCAGGCTGTGCTTCTTCTCCTCTGCAGCGTGAAGAAAGAGGAGGCAGCAGGTCAGTGTATAACCATATTCCCCAGCTGAGATTTTACTGCTCACCCTGCCGAGCGCGATGAAAAGCACACTGTCTCATGCTGCTTCACAGCAGCTACTGCCTCTGCAGTAATTATATTCATGCTCTATGCTAAATAAGTATCAGGCCTTGGTGACTCACCATTGCTGGGATCTTTGACCTCTCCTCCCCTCTACTCTGCCTTCTCTCCCTCATAGCCTACCCAACTGAAAAGAAAAAAAAAAAAAA
>VZDJ01000043.1:73814-92014 GCA_008694505.1 Cyanoderma ruficeps
AAAAAAAGAAAAAGAAAAGGAGCCAGCAGGTGGTGTATGAATCCAGACTGAGGATCCAGATCTGAGTGAACTTCCTCTGCTACAACTCTGCAGCTCTGTCACCTCTGAGTGGAAAATCTTTTCGTTGTGCCATGACAGCAGGACATAATAACCCTGAGTTAGTTTTTCACTAACTCAGTACCATGGTGCATCCCCAGGTGCCATTTCAGGGCAGCCTTTGTGACAACACAGTGGCTTCTTGCATGACAGGTTTCTGCATGAGAAAGGGAGACAGGGACAGGATCACTTCCCTGGTTGGCTGTATTGTCGTTGGTGCTTGTGAAGCTGCCACTTTCCCACTTTGCGGCACTGAACAGCTACAGGCATGTGCGCTACTAGCAAACTTTATCTAATGTTTAAACATGCTCTGGAATGGAAATTGTACAGTGATTCACCAACCCTGCTGCTAAACCTGCCCCTAATCCTGTCCAAGTTTGGATTTTTTCCCTAGTGCAAGCTGTTTTTCTGACATGCTCCCTCCATCTGTTTCTTTGGGTGACTTAGTGCCAGCCCCTAGAGCCTGTGATTAAGAGCATTTTCCTGTCCCAGCAGCTGCTGACACGGCTGTAGGGATTCCCCCCTGGCAAGCTCCTCGGCAGCAGACAGTGGTGAAGGAAAACTACCATTTTTCCACCAAAGATGTAAAGCCAGCTACCACAGTACAATCGGAGAGGGCTACAGCTCCACTCAGTGCAAACTGTGGGTCGCAGTCCTTCTTCTCTCCATGCAGCCAGGGAAAACTGAGAGCCAGGGTAGCAACTGCTTTCCCACTTTCCCTCCGGCCGCGGCACAGACATAACTTGGCTGTGCTTTCTGCTTTTGGGTGCTGGCACTGCTCCACTCCTGGTAGGAATCCAAGCCCACGCTGCTCACTCAAGCCATGCAGTCTGTCCCAGCTTCCCTTTCCAGTCCAGGTATTTCTGGTATTACACCAGCCCATCAGGAGGTGAGAGGAAGATGATGGTGAGGAAGCTGAGTTTCGCTGGCTCCATAAACAGCCGTGCTGCGTTCTGCAGAAGGCACACAAGGGCTCAATGCCTTGGACCACATTTAATTCTTCAAGGTGTGAAGGATAAGCAAACATCCTATTGAATACAGGCCTTGGGAGAGGGAAGCAGCATCTGCAGCCCTGGGGGGAGTACACAAGCACTACTTTTGGAAGTACACAAAGTACACAAAGCTGGGGCAAACTGCCCAGCAGCTCTCTGCCATGGGAGGAACTGACCCCATGTTTTTGCTGTGGGTCATCTGGCAGCTCTGCCTTTGTCCACCTTCAGAGACCCCAATACTTCCCAACACTTCCCAAGTGAGCTTGGAACAGTGCTCCCTCAGCCTTTGGGAGCAACTTTCACTGGGCTGACAGTCAGCAAAGCCATGACCAGAGGGCTTAGGACAGCAAGGAAAGAGCTCTGCAGCCTTCCAGGTGTGATCCTTCTTACTCTGCCTCAGGGCAGCACCCAGACATTCCCAAAACATTGGATAGCATATAGTGTTGTTTAAATCCCTTTGCTAAAAGAATGCAGTGAAGGAAATGAAGCTGCTGCTACCAAATGTTTTGAAAATTTTATTTTTCTTTATCTGTGGTGTGTGCAACAGCAGAAAGAAGTCCCCATCCTGTCTGATGCCCTTCACCAGCAACATCAAGTGCTTGTGGGTGTATGGTCTTCAACTGCTTTCAAAGACAGCTGCTAAATCAGGGGGATTGAAGGTAAGAAGATTTAAGCTGAAAAAAACAGGATAAATTTATCACCAATTTTCAGAAAGATCAAGATCCTCCTCCCCCCAAAAAACCCTAAACCAAATCAACTTGATAATTCTTTACAGCGCACTACTCTATTTCATGACTAATGATAAAATTCACAATCTGTGGTCATGCAGGGTTTCAGTCCTATCTAGGGCCAAACTCTTGGCAAACATGAAACCTATATAAACATATATAGCTTTATAACGTATATAAAGCTATAAATGCCCCTGATCAAAGCTGTACAGGTGTCCCAGTGAATCCCAGCCAGTAAAACCTTGTGCTTGCTTTGATGGCTTGTTTGGTTTCTTTTGAAATTTCTGAATCTTCACTTAAATCTTCCACATCACCCACTTGGCTGTTCAGAGCAGTCCTGTGAGATGTTGGGAATAAAAAAAAGAGTGTAGAATTGGTACAGTGACACTTCTCAAAGTGTTTCTGGCTTTGATGGGCAGCTTATACGTCCTTGCTTTGATCACAAATGGGGCAGTTTCACATGCCTGTGGATATGGGTGAAGTCCAAATTTGGGCTTCACCCCCAAAGGGCACTGAGATCTTTTGCAAAGAGTGAAAACTCTTTGTTGTGCTCGAAATTAAAGCAGATGCCTGCTACCTGTTTGTCCCAGGGTTCAGTGGGTTTAATGTAAAAAAAAGTAGTCACTTTCATTCTTCAAATAGTGAGAAAACTGCTAATGATACACTGGAGATCAGGTAGCATTGAACTATTTTCTTTTCTGCAGTTCAGTCCCACGATCTTTTTCTGAGCTTTAGCAGAGATTGTGGCAGACTTATGTTTGTCATCATGACAGTGTTACAGGAAATAAAGAGAGAAAAACTACAAAGAGTTGAGGGAGCTTGCAACATCTTTGTATTTGCAAGTTTCTAAATATTTTTAAAAAATCCTAATCTGTTTCTGATTGGAAAAATGAAAAATGTTATAAATCTGTGGAGACGACCTAAAGAAATACAATTTAAATGAAAACCTAACCTTTCCTTTTTTTTCCCTCCTGATCAGTTATTTGCTGTCCACTTGGATGTACAACATTTGATTCAAATAACTTTTGTCAGTACTGGCAAAAAGAGCAATGAATCTTTCCAACTCCAGATGCCAGAGAGCCTAATCTAGTTCTTAGTGAAATCATTTGGAGTCTTTGGGTTGACTTCAAGATATTTTGAACAATTGTCTTAATATTCATTTTCTCTTAAGTACCTAGCATTAGTGGGCAGTCCAAAATATCACTGGGTGGATTCATAAAATATTGTGAACTATGTAAATATTTCTGTTATTAATTTTTTTTTCTATCCTTCCTTCCCATACCTTCTTTCTTACTCTTCAAAACCATAATTTCCCAGTAATAACATTTATGAAACTGGATGATACTGAGGGAAGGGTTTGTGAGTGGAGGGTTGATGTGGAAGGAAGGTTCATCAGGAAGATCAAAATGTTTCCTTTGATAATTCCATGATAAAACTCTTCAGGTTTACAGGAATATTTTGTTACAAGAAATAAAGTGGTTTTTTTAACTTCTAAGAAAGTGAGGCTAGATTTGCCAAACGTAAGTTTTTATTTCCTGGAATTTAACAAAATGTTTATTAAGTAAAGAATGTTTTTTGGCAAGTACTAATTTCAAGGAAGGATTTTTTTTTTTTTTTTAATTTGGATCAAGCTGATCTTTGGTTTTCTGATCTTTTTTTACATTGAACACTGAACTAGAAAGGAAGCTCTTCATGGAGCACTATTTTTTAATGGTCTTTGAACAGAGGAAAATTAATTTCATTATTTAAAAAACAATCCAAACTTTAAGAAAGGAGTTTTGTCCTTAATATCATTTTTTCAAATAAGAGATAATTTTTATAACACTTTAGTCTAGGCATGACTTATCTTAACAGGCAAGCAAATTGGCTCTTGGATGTTTTGTATTAGAGCGCCTCATGGGACTTAAGCCTGGGTTGCTCCATCCTTTCATTTTTCTCTTCTTGACTGAACTGTATGTCCCATCAAGCTCCACAGATCCTGTCATGTTCAGGCCACCTTTTCACATTTTTACAGGCATCTCTTCCTCTACAAAGGTTTTTGATCTCATTTTTGTGAAATTCTTGCTTTGGCATGGAAGCAGAAATACCACGTGACCAGTTGACCTCAGGAAGGACAGGGGAAGGAGGATGGAAAAGTGCTGGAATGAATACTTTGCAGATCAGGCACTAAACACACCCCATCTTCGAAAAAATTCAAAATTATCAATGTATTTGTTAAAATGGAGGCTGACTTAAGTGTCCTTACAGGAGAAAACAAAAGGCTAAATTACCATATAAATGATGCGTTTCAAGGATGCATTTACCTTCCACACCGTGTTCAGAGAAGACATTAGGTTAGTTCAGATGCTGCGTTTGATATTTCACTTCCAATTGCCACCAAGCCTCAAAAGTTAAAGAAACTCTCTCCCTGTATTTTTCTTGAGCTCTGACATGTGTGGGTTTTGCAGGAATGATTTTAGGACATTCTATTTGCCAGCTCTCAAGGAGAACTTGTACCTCCAAATGAAAGTCAAACATAGGTGAGGACATTTTTCTTCTCTCAAACAAGCAACATTTGATGAGTTGTGATGTTTTTAACATCTGTTTCTCCAGCAGAATGTTGATGGCAACAAGAGAAAAATTATGATCCATGATCTACTGAGTATTCTAGAGTTTTTGCAGTCTCAAAATTACCATCTATTTACTTATTTATGCCTAATTGCAGAAGAATTTTATAATAAAGTTGTTGAGGTTTTTTACCTGAAAAATCTGGCTTTCAAAGCTCAATTAGTCATTAATCATATTCTTTCATCTTTAAATTTACAGATGGCTTTTTATGTTCAGAATTGTTCTGAAGCAGGTTTTTGTTTTCTTTTAGTTTGGTTTGGGGGGATTTTCTTTCCATTTTACCCTATTTTTCTGGATTATACAAAATCCTGGTGCCTGTATGGATCTGTTGTCTTGAGCTCATTGTTACAGGGAAGACAAATTTCTAAACAGGTGGAAAGGTCCTCTTGGTATTCAATTTTTGGAGGGTTTTCATGGGCTTTGGGAATGAACTGAAGCCTGGAGGCTCTAACTGTGCTTCACACTGTGATTAGAATTAGGTGGGAGAGGATCATGTCTTCACCATGAAGAATGGAGATGAAAGCAAGTATGTTTTCATTTTTTTCCTTCCAACATACTTTTTTGCTAACCAAATCACTCCCTATCTTCATTTTAAAAAATGTAAATACATTTATGAAAAACTTTTCTCTTAGGAAAAAAACAACCAAAACTGTCTCCCATCGGGAAAACTATTCAGAAGAAGAAGTTTGACTAGTTCTATTTATAGTGTGGTTAAATTCTTTGAGATAAATTTCAGATCAACCCAGTCACCAGGAGAGAGGTTCTCAGCTCATTCCTGAGCCCCATTTTGACATTCCTCAAAAAAATTATAAAATTCATAGTTTTATTAGTAAATAAGGTACTAAATGAGTTCCTAAAAGGCCAAAACAAATGTATGTACAAATTCTAGTAATGGTTTACTCCTAAAAATATGTTATAATTCTTATTGTTTCTTGTAGTAAACCTTGATACAGGTAAACAAAAAGTATCTTATGTATTTTAATTTTATTCCAAACTGATATTGGAATTTCAGGTAATTTTATATATTTAAGTGTATTTATACTAACATACTTGTACATGCATATGTATGTTTTAAAAAAAATTAATCTGGTTGAAAATGGTGGCAAGATATCCTCCTAAATGTGAGAACCCAGAACAGTAAACCAGGTGTTTCTGTGTATTTCTATCCACAGCCATGTATGAGAGAGATTGATTGGAGTGAGGAAACATATTATACTTTCAGTTTTACAGGGCTTATATAAAATATGAGTGAAAAGGGATTTTTATTTATGAAAGCTATTTTGCCTGCATCTTATCAAAGCAAATGGAATGGTAACATGCAAAGAAACATGTGTAAATGCTTCCACAACATTAATTTCAATTGTCATGCAATGAAATAACTCTTCCACAACAGCATTTGCTGTCCATGCCAACATGTTGCAATTAAAGAGAAAAGATTTATAATCCCTCAGGTATTCTGTTTTAGCTAAGTGCTAAACAGAGCTCATTTTATGGCCCAATACTCTGAGTTAAACTTGGATAGGCACCTTTGCTTTGCTTTCCTCTTTAGCATGATGGGCTTGATAGGCAATTTGTTGGGTTCAGACATCTTCAGACCCAGCACCTGGCTCAGAGCCACCCCTCCAGCGAAAATCAGAATAGCTACAGGACTGCTTTATCTGGTGCCATCTGGAAGGACTCCTGCAGGACAGCTTGGGCTTCTCAACATAACGATCATCCATCCACAGCTCCACTTCCTTCAGGGTCTCCTCTTTGGCTGGGGCAGCTCCTCTTCCCCTCTGCTGCTCACCAGCGTGGCAGAAACTGAGAATTCAGGCTGCTGTGTGACCTCCAGTATGCCTCAAAGGGGTGTTAGTGATGCCTTGTGAGGACTAGCTAAAAACAGAGCCCAGGTAAAATTAAGATAATAAAAATCAGATATATTAATGAAGGGTCTTCAGGTACATTTTGGGCAGAAAAAGGCCCCAGGGGCTACACCCAAAATGGACAATGAGTCATGGGTTTTCACACTTTTATAAGTTTGCTCCATTTGCATATTGGGGATTGATCTTCCAATTACAGCTTCAGGTAATGAAGTAATTTACCCCAAGCTTGCACCCCTCAACTCATTTTTTTTTTACATTTCTCAAGGTGTCCTTGACTCCCAGGCCTAGAGAGGAATTGTTCTGTCTGATCAAAACGGGAAAGGAGTAGCTGACACTGTAGATGGAGTTCAGAGTTATACACTAAAGAGTTGCAAGATTACAAATATATGAAAAATATAAAAGCTAAATTCCTAAGGCATCAGTAGTGTCAGGTGTTGAGCAGGAACTGGGTTTCCACTGCAAAAATTCCCTCTCTCCTGGTGGAAGAGGCCGTGAGGCACAACCACCAGGCACGCAGGAGAGTTGTGCTCTTATCTCAGCGTCATGGAATATCTCAGCTTTCATTTGCTCTCCAGTGCAGCCAGTTGATACTGCTGCTAATCTTTTAATGAAACACCAAGGTTCCTAATTCTTGCTGCATCCTCAGGCAACGTGGGAGCTGAATGAAGTACAGATCAGATCTTACAGACATGTTTCCTTTTGCATGCTGTGGGCCCCTGAACAATTTTAAACTTCGTGTGGTGTTATACATTTTTTGGGTTTTCTTTTTTTTTCTGCGTGAATTTAATTTTTGTGCGTACCTTTGTACACAGAATTGAAACTCCCAGTGCTGTAGAATTTTGACTGAAGTCTTCAGAGTTGGAGATATTAGGGGGGTGCCTCACAGGAGCTACAGTCAGGCCAAAGTGTGCAGTTAAGCTGCATTTCTGAAAGCAGACACTTTGAATTAGCTTTTTTTCCTTTTATGTAAAGCTTAGGTGTAAACAGGCACCTTCCTGTCAGTTAGGTCAGTTTACAGCTTTAGGCCCATCTCACAACTTGCTCCCTACTCTAATTTTTTCAGTTCTATGGAGACAGTTAATTACTTCTAACAGAAACCCGAGCTTAATAGTAAAGAGCAAATAATTTGGTGTTTATTTGCTGAATGAATGGCTTTGGGCAGTAACTCAGCAATCAAATTTCTCTGCAGCAACAGTTTCACGTCTTAGTCCTCTTGAGTGAAGCAGTTACCCACGCATTGTTTTTCTGATCTAAACTTTAATGAGAATGCCCGATTTCAGCAATGAATCAGTTCTTACCAGTGGGTCCACAAAGCTTTTTCACCATACAGCTTCATTACCATTATAACGTTGCAAATTACGGGTTGCTCAAAGATGTTATGACTTGTTATGATTTCCCAGCAGTCTCTGTTCCACAACATAATTATGAAGGTACCAGCAAACTCCATGGCCAGGAATTTCAGGCGGCCTTCCCAGGCTGCGTGCTTGAACTGTACCTGCATACTCTTTGTTCTGCTTGGCAAAGGGCAAACAAGTACCCCAGCACCGTCCTTATCTCTTCTCTTTTCTGCAGTTTCTTTGTTTTCATGTGCACACATTCCTCCTTCTTGTTTGCTGTTTCACTGACCACGTACGCCATCCTTGCAATTTCTACTGGTTGCATCGCAGAGAAAATCATATGGTTCCCATTTTGGCAAAATATTGTTTTACTTTAGAGCATTTTTGAAAAGTCTAGATGGGAGAGGGATGGATGTGAAGTCCAAATGGCATTTTGGAAAACTTAAATAACTTGTGTTGCTGACAGCAGGGCAGGTCAATAAATGCAAAGCAAAAAGCTGCTGTTAGAAGGATTGAAGTATCAGAATAATTTGTGTAATTTTTTCATTCATTTTTACTATGCCAATAAAGAAGATGGGTTAGTACACAACAACATTTCAGCATTTCTGGGTTTACATATCATTTTGCTTTCTTTTGACCCTACCATGAGATTGAAATGACATTTCAGTGTGGGAAGGGCATATTTATTTCAGAACAAACAGCACAGGATGAGTGTTATAACAGCAGACTGTTATGTCCACGTGAAAATAGGGTCATAGCTGTCTTTACATGCTGATGGACTTCATTAAAAAAATAAGCTTTACTCCTTCCTTTAATGTACAGGGAAGTAGCTGGGCCAGTTATTAAAATAAATTATTTACCTGTGCAACAGGTACACCATGCCATAAACTAATAAACGTTTCAGTTGCCTTGAAAATACACATCATTGTGACATCCCAAGGAGCTTTTGGAAGAGCCATGAAGACTCAGATTTAAATGGATTTCAGTTTCAAACTGGAGGACCTTCATCTTACAGGCAGCACCTGCTCTGTTTTTAGAAAAGAATACAAAAACAGAGTCCAGAGCTGCAACATTTATGTGGAGCCTGTTGTGATATGTAAAAATGTGTGGTTGGATTTCTAAATATTTTGACCCAGGTAGGAATCCTTAGTCTGAGGCACTGTGCAGAAGACCTGAAGGGATGTCTTCACATGAGCACTGATCCAGTAGGGTTTCCCTGCTGGATGTGTCAGTGGTTGAATGTGATAGTTGATTCATGCTAGAAGTCACAGAAAAAGTACTTTGCCACTAGCAGTGAAAGAGAAAGTACACACAGCCCCTCCTTGGGGGATCACTTCATGGCATCCTGGATCTCTTGGTTTCAGTATTGCAGTCATTCACTGTGCATAATGTCTGAGTGGAGAAATTATTTGCCTTCAATGCTCAGAGAGGCAGAATTGTCCTTTGCAGGTGCAAAGTAACCCCAAAGAAATCTAGTAACACTATTTATGTGGTCAGGTAAACAATAGTAGCAACAGGTTCTCATTTCCTTACACCAGGATAAACCATGGAATAGGACTGGACTCTCCTCTTATCAAGAGGCTGGAATTCAATTTCATCTGTTCCTGAGTTGCTGATAGCCAGGGAATTGCACGACCACCTGTGGGGGGGTTGTTTTGGGGCTAGCTGCTGAAGAAGGGTTTCTAATCTGCTAAGGGCTGATCTTTCTTAACCTTCTTCCAAATAGTGTTAGGATTACAGCCTTTTTGAAATCCAGGCATCTTTGGCACTTAATTTACACAGAAAAAGGAATTATTTTTCTCTTACATTATCACTCTTACATTAAGGTGGCCCTCAAAATTTATTCCTTATTTGGTTGCAAGATAGAAGCTGTGAACAAGAACAACAGGAAGTTCAAGTCTAAGTGCAAAGTGCTGCATCTGGACTGGGGCAATCCCAGACGTGAGAGAGGGAGAAGAATTCATTGAGAGCAGCCCCGTGAAGAAGGACTTGGAGGTTCTTCTGGTGGATATAAGGCGGGCACAAGCCAAAGACCTGGAAGCCCTCTTCCCTGAGAACAGGCTGCAATAGTTGGGGTTCAACCTGGAGAGGAGAAGGCTTCAGGGGGACCTCATTGCAGCTTTCCAGTACCCCCAGAAGGGGCTTATAAAGAGGAGGGAGAGGGACATTTTACAAGGCAGATAGTGTCAGAATGAGACAAAATTGTTTTAAACCAAAAGAGAGAAGGTTTAGATTAGATGTTAGGAACTGACTTTCTATACTATGAGGGCAGTGCGGCACTGGAACAGATTGCTCAGAGAAGTTGAGGATGCCCCATCCCTGGTAGTGTTCCAGGCCAGTTTGAATGGGGCCCTGATCATCCTGGTCTACTGGAAGATGTCCCTGCCCTGGCAAAGGAAGACCTTTAAGGTTGTTTCCAAACCAAACCATTCTATGATACTTTAATTCATTCTACTCTAACACCCATAAGCAAACTAGACAGCAGATACACATTACCAACATCTAGTTTTGGTCTAATTAAGCAGAATTAAGATTGACATTTCATATCCTCAGCCCTTTAGTGCAATTATGTTTATTTTTAAATTTAGATGTGGGGCCTAGAAGGTCTGAAGAGTGGTCTGTTTTGACCTGCCTCCATGTAAGTATAAAACCTGCACAGCAGAAAGTGAGGTAAGACATCTAGGAGGCTTCAGAAACACAGCTTTAAATTATGTATTCTTATCCTTCTATCTTCAGATGAAATTACTCAATGGCTTCAAAGGTACATCAGTGTAAGTGCATGGCAAACATACTTGTGGACAACATAATTACATGTGATGGTAGTTAAATCAATGAGCGTTCTCCAAAGAATGCAAAGGATTAGTGGCAGCCCTGAGTGCTTCCAGAAAGACAAGTACACATCAGGGGTGTTTTCATCATAGCACGGATTAAAGAAATCGGATTTCATTGCTTCTTGTTAATTGTTTTTCCATAACAAACCGTGTCATATTCAGAAGAGCTGTTGCAGTCCATTTTCTGCGTTTACGTGCATGCCATGATCCTGAGAAAAGCAAAACACCTCTTAAAATTAATTATCACTTACTGATATTTCATAAAATTGAATGAAAGCAGATTAAGTGGTGGAAGGGAAGCCACTTAAAGATTTACTGCAACTGCTATGACTGTGGACACTAAACTGTGAGCATCATATCCCACACTTTCTTCCTTCCTGTTGAGCCATAAAATATCCTTAGCTAGTGCAAGCCAAACACAGCTCTTCCAGCCTGTCTGAAGCTTCCACTGCCATTTCACATTGACTTCCAACATGACCTAGGAACCTCTCCAGAGATGGGTGAAAGCTGAACAAGCTGACTGCAAGTCAGTTGTGGGGAATACTGAAATACCTAAACAGAGAATATATCTGGTTAGCTTTCCCTGCACGAAGAAAAATATTTTTGAGTCAGCCCCAGAATTTACAAGGGAGTCAGTTGGTTTGTTTTCTTACAATTTTCCCCATTAGTCCAGTGGCGAGGGTCAAAGCTCTTCTCCTCCTGGTCTCTACATCATATCATGAGTGTGCTCCACCCCAGAACACCTTCTCCGGCTTTTTTCTGGCTCCCTTGTAGCCCCAGTCAGTGTCCTGGCTTTCAGGGGATAGGTTTGCCATTGGATTTGTTTTGAGAGTGTTTTTATTTGCACTGGTGCGTGCATTTGAGCCCAGCTCATGAACGGGAACATTCTGAACATAGTGTTGTTTGCTCTTCTGCTCCCTGAGGACTCTGGAGAGTCTGACTCAAAACCAAGTGAGATAATGTTTCTTCTTTTTTTTTTTNTTTTATTTTGCTCAAAAATGATTGCTCTGGAAAGGAGACAGATTTAAAACAGGATTGAATGAGGCCTTCTGTTTATGGAATTGGTAGGGTATGATGATAAAATCTTCTCTTCCTGGGTCATTCCTGTGGTCTAGAGACTGGTGATGATGGGAGAGCCTCATAACCCCTTGTCTACCTGATGTGTGGACACCATGGAATTTCTTTAGTCGGGAAAACTACTTCTGAAGAATTTAGTGTGAGCTACAAAATGGCAAAATACGCATCAAGATGATTGATCTTGTCTTCCTTGCAACAGCTAAAGCAAGCTGGTGAATATCAGTTTGCTTCCCCTGGGTAAAATGTGGAGGAACAGCAGAAACAACATTGCCACCTCTCAGGAGCTCCACAGGAAGGGTTTTTTTTCTGAAACTGGAAACCATGTAGTGGCAACAAGAAAAACTGAAGTCTCAAGGATTTCAGCCTCACCTGGGAAAAAATGCATTGAAATGAGTTGCCAAGCCTGGTTTTTTTTCATATTCTGATGCTGGAGATGGAGTTGAAAGTTTTCACATCCCTCCACTTTTTTCACCATTAACCTAATGGCACTGGAAGGAAGAAATGAGGGAAGCTTTAAGAGTCAGCATTTCCTTTTGCTGCAGGGGCTGTCCTGAAAGGATCCCAGTCACAGATGTGCCCCCTCGCCCACCAACCTTAGCCTAAAGAGGAAAGGGGGCAGAGATCCTGATTGGAGTGGAGGAGGAACAAACTGCAGACAGGGTTGGGGACAGAGGACATTAGATACTGACAGCTGTGAGGAAGAGGGACACATGAGACTGGGAAGGTGAGCACCATCTAATAAGCAATAATCTGATTTTCCCAAAAAGTAAAAAGGCATGGGTAACATCTGAAAGTGACAAGAAGTCAAGTTGTGTCTCTGTGTCAAAGCCAGGGTTTTAAATTTCTTGTTGGCATGAGCAAAACCCACTACAATATGTGTGGATGCTGGAGGGAAGCAGTGCTGGGAAACAAGAATGTGAAAAGTTAAAAAGAGACAGGGAACCATACTTGACATCTAAAAGGCTTCAGATTTGTCTCTTGGACTTTTTTTCCACTCTTCAGGGAAAGCAACTGGTGGTTGCAGACCCCTAAAGTGAGATTCACTGCAGATCCATCCCACTGAAAAACTGTCCCTGCGTCCTAAGTAGCCCACAGAGTTTTCTCTATTACGACAGAGTCACCATCAGGCTCCAGAAATGTTTTATCAGACAACAAAGCAATCATCCTACAGGAAACTAAAGCTTTGGAAATAGGATGGAATGGTAAATGCAAACATAAGGATCAGGAAAAGTACAAGGAAATAGTTGTCCAGAAAAATCATGGAGTGGATTGGAAAGCACACATGCATGTGGAGACGCTTTGTGGAAAGTCAAAAGTTGATAACAAAAACCCCAAGGCAATGAACGANCCAACCAACCAACCAACCAACCAACCAAAAATCCCAAACCAATAATAAAAACTCCAAACCAATAATAAAAACCCCAGACAAACAAAATCCAAAAGCAAACAAAACAAAAACAGAACAACAAACAAACAAAAACCAGCCCAAAATTCACAGAAAGCTAATTGTATGATCATCTGAAGGAATGGTGAATGTGTGCTGCCTTAGATTTTTTTACCTAATCTGAATTTCTATCTTTTCTTAGTTTTCTTTTGGTTTTTTGTCACTCAGTAATTGCAGAGAATATTGCATTCATCAAGCTCTTAATTCTTTGCATTTCACTTTTTAATCAACTACAATATTCAATCTCTAGATTAGTCAAAAAACAAAGCAAGCTATGACAATTATAAAGTCTTTAGAACTGGTCTCTCAGCTGACTATACCAGGCTGTCCTCACTGGGTAGGTATCATAGCAGCTATTAGTTGAGGCTTACAAATGGAAAAGGTTACTTCTCAGGTTTTGTTTGATTTCTGATTTTTGGGATGTCTTATTCTTGCATAGGATTCCAGATCATGAAATCAGGTCAGAAAAGGCAAGGAAAAATTTTTAGAGAATGAGTGCAATCTAAGTGAATGTAAACGTTATATAAAGCAATGTTGCAGTCGTTTAACAAATTGCATGAATGTTCATTAAAAGCATTGTTTTCCATTTCTAATTGAGTTAGGACATTCAGTTTGATTCCAGTGATGTTTAGAGTTGTGGGGAGGTGGTGAATTAAGTCTGAATTTTCCCCTGGATGCTAACTTCACCACAAAGAATTGTGAATTTTATCTGCTGCAAATGCCATGACACTGTTTTAAGGCTGTGTTATCTCTTTTATTTCACATTGTCATACCAGAAACTGGAATGTGGCTCAGCTCCTTCAAGCCTGCTAACCCAAAAATTAGGGTTCATTACTTAGTTTTCCGCCTTCATCTTTTATGGAGATGATGCAGAATTCACCAGATATGATTTTCCACTACTGCACATTCAGTATCATCAGTTGCACCTGTGAGAAACTGACATAAAATCCTAGAACTATGGAGTTAAAATCACTTCACAGCAGTGGAAATGACCAGTGCTGCTCTGAGGCCAGAAAATGAATATTGGAAAAAATTTTGAGGGTTTTAAGTGTGATTTCTGCAGCACTGTAAAATTTCAGAAATTCTCAGAAGTGGTTGAGAATTTGGGTTAAACATTTGAGTGTCAAGCACAGAAAAGCAGGAGCCCTGAACTACAACTGCAAATACCTTGAACAACATTTCCTTTGTTAATTTAGGTTGAGTAGGGAATGAAAGGTAGGATGTAGAAAAACCTTTTTGACAGTGTCCTGTGATCCTGATGCCTCTGGTTTGGGTAGGTACCAATAACATTGTGCTTACATAAACAAAGATAAACAAACAAACAAACAAACAAAGAGAAAATGACATGGAGGAGCAACGCACTCTCCCATTGTACCCAAAAAAGCACAAAAACAAATGGCTACTCACCCTGTGGTATAGCAACATACCTCTGAGTGATTAATGAATTTTTTTCAGTGTAACAGCCAGTATAAAATAGTTGGGAGGTTCTGGTTTGGCTTGACTCACAGCTGAATATGATTTTGTTTTGGCAAAACAACAAAAATGGTTTGTGTTGACTCAAAATATTACATCAAACTGAAGTGAGTCCTCCCTGCTCCATTTCTCCCGCACTGTAAAAAAATGATGAGACTAATTTGAATTACATCTTGTTTATTAAGATACTAAACCCGAAGTATGCCTGGCTGTGAAAAAAGCCCTCAGTGGTAGACACAAAACTTAAAGTTAAATTTTATGCATCTGAGGTCCATGCCAAGTGACTGGGCAAGTTTCAGTAGCACCTCATCAACTGAATTTTGAAGTAGTAGAACAAATATGAAACATTACAGGGAAGTTACTTTTATTACCAACTTCAATTTTTCTATTAAAACAGTAAAACTAATAGAAAAACATAATAGGAAAGCTTGGGAAGACTTGATTTTGAAGGGTGAAAGCAGAGTTAGTGCTCTACTAAGTCATATGACCACATTCTCTACTCTGTGGAGACACAGGCAGACATTGATCAAAACCCTTTATTTTCTCAAACATAAAACCACCAAAAAATTCCTTTAAAGTATATATTAACCACATTGCTGTGGGGGAAAAAAAAAAAAAACCAAACCCAAACTGGTAGTTGCTCTTCTGTGTGAGATTATTAATGTCAATGTTGCCTATTATAGTCCATAGTGCTGTGGGGACTTCAGATGCTGATGGTGGCTGGGTCCTTTCCAGCTCAGAGGTACAAAATAGTTTCATTTTGAGGTCCAAAAATGTTTTTTGTAGCCAAAGTAAAAAAGAAATACATTTGGGGATGGGGAGGGATGACACTGGACAATGGCAGAGAGGAAGGAAAGACACATGGTCAAAAAAATCACTTCAACTAATTTGAAAGACCTGTGGAAAATTGTAGCACTTGATGAATGCTCAAGAGTACCCGTCTTTCATTTGGGTTTATTTCTGACTTTCTGGCTGCTTCCGTTCCAGTGTCAATTTAAGCTCTTGCACTGATGACCATGATTCAGGATTGGATAATATCTGTGGACCAATGATGGTGTTGTAGAGGCACTGAGAATAGGAAACTTTGTTGTACCAACAATAACAAGAATGACTAAACCTAGGCAAAATATTTCCCATCCTTAAAGTTAAGGAATAAACTTTTTTCTTCTATTTCATTAAGAACTTCGAATTTCTCCGATAACTGGATTATTGCTGCCTAAATTTATTCTGTCTCATTTGTAAAGACATTGATTGACTTTTTTTAAAAAAAATGACCTTTTACTCACGTCTAGCTTTTATGTATGAATCGAGTATTTTTTCCTTTTTTTTTCTACTATTAACTCTATATGTGTCACCTACAAAGTTTAAAAACAGAAATAAGCTAAATGCCCAACTTTAGACAATTTCTAGTCCTATTTTAAATACAGCATCCAGATATCATGAACTGTTTTGATATTAGTCATTCTGCTATTTTGGCAGTAAAATTTTTCTTGAAAACTAAAGTCCTGCTCAACTTTGAATGTTTGCTAGAATGTTCTAATCTCTGCTAGAACATTTTGATCTCTGAACCCCTTCAGAAATTCTCCTGCATTTCTGAGAGTGCTTCAGACCATTCTGAGGCATCCTGAAAAATTCTTCCTGAAATTCTTGCTTTCTTGTGCAGAAGCATTATGTTTTGCCTTTGCCCTGCATAATTAGTGCACCCAGAATCGGGTTTTCCTCCTTCACTGAGTGCTTTGATGCAAGTCCTTGCACCTAGAAATAGTCACTAGGACAAGGCAAACATCAGAAATCACTTATTTCTGTTCTAATTGATCCTTGCCTGAGATGTATTAACTGCTCTGAGTATTTGGAAAAAACAGAAATTAATGCTTCTAAAAAATCTCAAAAGTTGTTGCTTTTTTAAAATAAGATGCAATTTTTTCATCGTTGGAGAAAAAGGAAAAAAATGGGCATGTTAAAGCAACAGATCTCTTAATTTTTCTTGGAAGACGTATGTTCGTAAATCTGAACCAGGAACTATCTGGACTACAATAATGACTATTATTTTTAATAATAAGCCTATCAGCATAAAATAAGAATATTGGGACACTTAATTTTACAAGGAGATCTCTTTTTAGGACGGTTACTCCTCTAATATATGCTACTTTGCTCTGTGTAACTGCAAATACCTTACTGAAGAGATCAATCCCGTGTTTTTTGGTTTTTTTTTTAAATCTGTTTATGAAAGATGTAATTTTCATCATCATATCTTCTGCAAAAGCTCAGATAAGACAATTATGTCTCAGGTTTGTTTTTTGGTTTTGGGGTTTTTTTGGTTTTGTTGGTGGTTTTTGGTTTTGGTAGGTTTTTTTGGTTGGTTGGTTTGTTGGTTTGGGTTTTGGGGATTTTTGTTTCTTTGGGTTTTTTAACTTCTGTAAATATGTTTTCAATAAACCCATTAACTAACAAAGAAATTAAAACAACCCAATCTATTGTGCAACTGTGTTAAAAACAGGTCAGTTCTAAAGAAATATGTGGTTGTTTTAAACTGAGCCAGTTTGGCTGTGACCTGCAAATGGCATGTGTTGGATGTGTTTTGCATAACGTGGATATAAAAACAGAAGTAGCAATTAAAGCTTGAGGTACTTCCAGTTTTGAATTTCTGTATTTGTGACCTGCAGACTGCTGGTGGCACCCATTAGCAAGGCCACAATTGATGCTTTCAGTTGATCATTGACTGGAGGTGTGAGGGTTATTCAGTGAACTTCCTTCTGGGTGAGAGTGGTTTCTGATGCTGAAACTTTGGGTGCTGATGATTTAAATCCAGATATTTTGACAGTTTATTTCATAGAGGGCTCAAAGCATCTTAGCCCAAGACTAAGCAGAGTTCGGGCATGCTAGCTGAAGAGAGGACAGTTGTTAGTGCTGCTGTGCTTGGCTTCCAACAGGCAAAAGGAATGTAGAGAAGATGGCACATTCACAAAATTCACTGCAAATTAAAGGAAAGGAGAAATTCAGATTTGAGAGGTGTCCAGTTTTTGAGAGATACTGGTTGTTTAGCACAGTTAGTCAGAGACTTGCTGCTCTACCACTCTACTAAGCTATTTATTTTAGTAAATTTGATGCCTGAGATTTCTATGGGAAACCTAGGGTTGAGCCTGGAGAAGGGGGAATCTGTGACTCCTGGAAGGGTGTGAGAATATTCATGCAGTATCTTCTTTAATACTGTATTCAATCTTTCATGCAAACCATTAACCACAGCCTCAAGCTGGAATTTTATCAACTGTAATTTTGCAAACTTGTACTGCAGGGCTAAAGAGGTAAAAATAATAGGAACATCAAGGGTTTTTTGAGGCAGCATGCATGATCTGCTTGTGCAGACCAAAGAAGGATCAGAAAAGAGCTGTGAGACGAGGCAGGACCTCTTCCAAAAATAGCCAGGGTGATTGTGTGCACAGAGCCAGGTGTCAGCTTTGCTGCTACTGAAACAAATTTGTACTAAATACAAGAATTACCAGTAATTTCTCTGGTATTGGAGACCTTGAAGACCAGTCTAAAGAATTAATTGTGTTCTTAGATATAGCTGATCCTTCCTCTAGCAAGGAAAAATAAAGGGGCCACCTGCTAGAGTTAAGCTGATCACTGATGTTCTCCATAGACTCAATTTTTCATAAATCTGAATGTGGTTTTCTACATGAAAGGCCTACTAGGAAAATAGCAAACCAAAAAAAACCAACAAAAAACACCCACAGCCCAACAAAAACAAAA
>VZDJ01000043.1:97596-108299 GCA_008694505.1 Cyanoderma ruficeps
AAATTAAAAAAAAAAAAAAGAATTTTAATAGATTCTCAAGAATTCCTCTGGAAACATAATTACGAAATGAGGAAATGACTTCCAGATATGAAGTAGTTTCCAAGACGGAGGGTGAAATACTTCAAGAAACAATGATTATCCACAAAAAGGTGAAACTGGTGTGTGATTAGAGTCTTTTTTAAAATATTGTTAAACTTCCTGCAGATTTAGACGTTGCAAAATCACATGCCTGCTTGTGACTGTAAAGCTGATGAGCATGAGTGCATTTGGAAAGTGAACACAGAAAATTTGGGAACAAAGTAAATTTTGGGAGGAAGAAAACAAATCAGAATTTTATTAAATTTCTTGATCAGGAAAACAAAAAGGAATTTTCGTCAATTCTGTCAGTTTAATGTGTTTTCATAACTGAAAATCAAGAAAGTGGTGTAAAGGAGTGAATTACTGTGCCTTGATTGTTCAGTTATTCTTGGTTTCTCCTTCAAGGTCTTTCGGATTTGCCTGAGTTGGTCACAGCATGGTGTGGGCCATTTACTTAAGAATTGGACTTGATGATCCTTCTGGACCTCTTTCAACTTCCAACTCAGAATATTCTGTGATTCAGAGACTAAAGTGGAGCAACACAGCAACCTTTTGTGTTGAAAAAGCCAACACGGGTACATCATACTGCACCTGAACCACATCATCACTACAAAGAATTGAGTCTGGCAAATCACGACCATGCAGGACCAAGTCCTTTCTTCTCATTTAAAAGCAGATGAACTCCTACTTGGAGAACTTGAGAGGGAGGAGGAATAAATCTGGATCTCCTTCCATTGTCCCAGCCCCATCCCATGTCCTGGCTCATCCTCCCCAGGACCTGCGCTCTAACTTGGGTTCGACACTGGGCACAGGATGGGTGAGGGTTGTGTGATTATTCATCTGGCAGAAGTATTTCCATGTCATCATGCTCAGGCCAAACAGAAGGGAGGATTTCCCTGAAAGCCTGCTGCTGCCAGCACAGGCTGGAGGGAGGATGGGTCCTGACTTATGCAATCAAGAGGGAATTGAAAGAAAACTGGACCTGGCAATACAAGCATGTGCCTGGCCACGCCACCAATACAACATCCAGTCAGGGATGATTAATACTATGCTGGTTGGCAATTTCTTTTTTTTCTTGAATTTAAATGAAAGTTGAACAATCCCCTTAAACCTCCTGACTAAGAAATCAGCGGCCTTTTCAAGAAAATTGTTACCACACTGCTTTCTCCTCTTTGAAAGTCCATATGGACAGATAAACTGAGAATAGAACAACCACATCTGACTTAAAGCCCAACATACAAATTATTACCACTGTGATCATCTCATTTCCCCTGGACTAGCATTAGGCCAGGAGCCAGACTCTTTGAAAACTCTGTTTAAGTTAAAGACTGAACTGAGGTGGAGAAGAAGCCGGCTCTGAAGCGCTGTGTGTATGAAAGAGTAAATATAGGGTTATGTATAAATCTTCACTCTGTAAGGCCTTGGACACTCTTAATGTTTAGATTTTTCTGTGGCTTGAGGTCTGGAATAAAATCTAGTCCTCGTACTATTGCACACAGAAGAGATTGATGGCTCTTGTCCAAACCAAGAAGTGAATTCAATAAAAAATGAGCAGGAAGGGAAAAAACTGACTTTTCTTGAGTTTGTTGGGAGATCAAGCTGTGTCACTTGTATCCTAGCACAGGGGCCACGTCCTGAGCAGCAGAAACTTGGATAAAAAAGTTTCTCTTTCCTGTAGTATTCTTTTTCATGGAAAGATGGAATTCAGAAAAGCCAAGCACAAACATTTGGCTGGAAGGTTCATGTTGATCAGGCAAGATGAAGGTGTCATGAAGGATGGGATTAAGGGCCCACAAAAAAAGGTGGAAGAGCACTCAGATCAGAAACTTTAGATGCAGCAGCACTCCCAATACCACTGAGGGGATGCATTTCTGTCAGTGGTTCCTCTCCAGTTTAGATGGATCTCCACAGAAACTGTGAGGTTGAATTCCGAGTATATGCAAGAAGAAGGGAAAAAATTCTGAGACCAAATGGAGATGTAACAAGAAGTTAAGCAAATGGATTTATTTCTCCTGAAAGGAACCACATATCTCCACATCTATTTGCTTCACTGTGAATTTCTCTTCTGCCTGTTTTCATTTTAGATCCTTTAAGATAACAGGGGTCAAACTTTGGGCTCTTCCACAGCACAGGACCACACGCAGATGTAGGACTTCATTATATGATGGACTATTAATTTCTCTTCAAACTTTTGTTTTCCTTTGTTTTTCAGTAGTAGCCCTGTGACTTCTGTCATCACCTTTGAAGCTGAATGAGTCCTCCAGAGGCTACTACATGAAATATGACACAAAGTTAGGATTTATAAAGTAGAAAAGTCATCATCTCATAAGGACTTCTGCACAGGTCAGATCCAAGGAGAAAGTTTCTGTAGTATGTGGTCTCAAGAAGTAAAAGAATTTTTACCTAAATTGTCCTTATATATAAATAAAATTTGAAAAAAACTAAAGAATATTCCATTTTTAGCAGTGCATGGAATATATTTTTGTGGAAGCAAAGTAGAGGAGAAAAAAAGAATACTAAAAACAAATAAGGAGGAACAAAGTAAGTCATACCCTCACCCTCTGTTAGGTCCAATTGCTGCAAGAAAAATTGGTTGCTTGTTGCAGCTGATTATAACATCTTGTGAACATACTGCTTACTTGTTTTGGCAGTGAGCCTATGACTACAGAATTCAGACCAGCTCCTCACATCAGATTCAAGGCCACAAAGAGGGGAAGGAAAAAAAACCCAGCCAGAGAAACAAGGTGATGGGTTTTTATCATCCCTAAGTGGTTCTCTGGAGATCAATAGCTAGAAGAACTTTATCCTTTCATTTGCTTTCAAATGGTCATGTATTTCATTCAGATTGATTTTTTTTCCTTTGTAATTTTAATTTGTTTGTAAACATGTTCTAATATTTGGTATCTAGCCTGTACCATGTCAGCTGCATGGGAACAAAGCATGTGTATAACACCATATATTTTTGTTTTTAAGTGAACTGAAGCATGTTCCCAGCCTTCTTTGGAGAGTATTTCTGGATGTGGACTGGTGTTTTACTGAAACCCCCACACAACTGGCTTAGGATTTTTTGAGGTTGATGCTGCTGTCAGCAATAGTGCTCAGGGAATGAATCACAATAACAAAAGGGGTGTGAATATACAAAATGGACACTGATTTGAAAGTGTGAATGAGCACACCTGAGGCAGATCTCTCAGCCTGCACACCTGGAGGCTGTTCCGCTTTCATATTGTTGTTACCTTTAAATACCTTCTACTTCCATTTTCATTAAATTCCCAATGGTCAGTACTCGGGAACCTTCTCTTGTCAGGCCAACCTAGTTACAGATATTTATTCATCACTCATTAATCACAACAGACAAGTCTGAAACAGTTACCCAGCACAATAATATTTATCTGGGTTTTTTTTTCCATAACAAATTAAAGATATTAATCTTTGCTGATTAAATATTTCTGATGGCTCTTGTTGGGGAACACTCCTTTTCCTGAACAGCCCCATCTGTTCCTTTTCTGTTGCCCGGCCTGGCTGGAGTCTCCCGTGGTGACTCGTGTGAGCAGAGCAGATGTGCATCAGGGATTGTGAAATTGGTCACTGGTGGTGGAAACACCACTGAGGATTGCCAGGCACAGCCCAGAGCAGGTTCCAGGGGCTGGCCCCTGCAGAGCACTTGCAGAGTCAGCACCAAAACAGCACCCAGGGCATGTCAGGGGCTACTCCTCTCCAGAGAAGAGTGCTGGGAGCTGTGATCTTGTGCTGTTAAAAGCTTGTCACCAGCCTCCAGGAATGGCCTGCTTATTTTCTTCGAGGCCTTTGGAGGCTTCCCTCTCCCAAAGTTGCTGGAGAATGGACTAATGAATATCTTCCAAATTGATGCCTTTCATGGATATCCAAGCTCTGGGAAGACGGACAATAATTCGTCAGCATTCTGCCTCTCTGAAAGTGATGCAGAGATTGACCTCTGTGCAGAGCTTCCTGCCAGTTCCTGAGCAGTTTTGATTGCTGCTGCTCAGGTATTTGCTGCACAGATTGCATCAGTCAAAATGCTCCATCTATATCTAATTATTATTATTCTCCCCTTATCACCTATCAAGAGTGCCAATTAGTATAAGGAGTAGAATATGAAGGGATAAGATCTCTGAGTGAGCAATTTCCCAGCAATTAATACCAGGCAAATTGCCATCTGTCAAACACCTGTTGGTTTCCTGGTAATAAACTGGGGAATGTTTGAGATGTATGGCAAAGGAACAGAGAAATAAAAGGGTAAAACAGAAGGAATATGCAAACGGAAGGAATATGCATACAAGTCATGTTGCAACATGGAAGAGAGACTTTAGGGGCAAAAGAAAATTAACTTTTCAGGGCTGGAACGTGGGGACTTCCAGAAAACTCAGGATTGGTTGATCTGACGTGTAGATTTCCTTGTTTTCACACATTGTGTGAATTTGAAAAGACTGAGTCCCTGTCAAAGGTTTGGATTACTTGGATTAAACTCATAATTGCCCTTGTACAGGCAAGGATGGTGTCACAGGTGGGACCCATCCTATTGCTGCATCACAGTGTCCAAAAGAAATATTTACTCAGCTAAGAAGGCATTTGTGGGTGTGTTTTGGCATATCATCAGTCAAATCAAGGTGTTTGCCAACGAATGGCAGNAAAAAAAAAAAAAAAAAAAAAAAGCCTTAGCCCAGGGGTCATATGGTCATTCCATAGAGAATGTGTAGCCTTTAACCACCAACCTCAGCAGGGATGAGATGGTACAGAACAGAGGATCAGAGTTTGGTTTTTTTCCCTTTCCTTATCCTTGAGGGTATCCACTTTGCCCACAGTGACTTTGGCATAGAAAAAGGCTACCTGATGTTTGGCAGCTGTGCACTGACACATTATCCCCCACAGCAAGACAGCAGGATGAAGAATATGTGGTCTTATCATGGAATCATAGAACACCTTGTGTTGGAAGGGGCTATAGAGATTATCCAGTTCCAGCCCGCACACCATGGACAGGGGTGCCACCCACTTTATCATGATGTGATGTGACTTGAACACCACTGCAGATGCAGCCTGACTCTATTTTGCTTTCTTTCAAGTTTCTTCTCAGCCACAACTGGCTGGAGAATTCTTCTGTTGATTTCAGTCACCTGCTTTAACTGCTAATGCTGCCTGTGTCTTCTTGACACTGCTTTTTAGGTGCTTTCTCATTAGAAGTTTTCCAGCACTGCCCTAACCCAGCTGTGACTCTCTGTTAGGCGAGCATAAATCAATTTCTGACAATAACAGTTACTGCCTGCCCTTGGCTGCAGTCAGAATTAACCAGGGCAATGAAGTAGGAGTATTTTCATTCAAACACCCACAGACAGATAGCAAAATGCTCCTGGTCAGTGATGGATGAGCCTTTATGAGCCAAGGTCTGTAGCTACAGCAACTCTTTAGCATAGCACTGACTCAATTATCAATCACGTAGGCAGTGCTCCTAAAGGAGGAGCAGGGACCTGTGCCCTTCTTTGAGGACTCATCTATCAACCTCACCAACACAGAGGCTTAACCTGAACGTGTCAAACAGGTCTAGGTTTGCACCCAAGCCTCTTAAAGAAATATTGACTGTAAACGGTGTTTCACTGCATTCTGCCCTAGAAATTGGCAGCTAATCATGACAAATAGCTCTATCTGTACTAAAAAATCAGTCATGACTGCTTGATAGATGGGTATTATCCAAACAGAGCAGGCAGAGCCCTCTTGTAAACAAGAGGTTAACTAGCCCAAACCAACTGAGAAAGGCTCCTTTGACTCTCTTTAGCCCAGCATTTTTTCATATCAAACGTCAAACATCTCAGGTCTGTACGAAGGAGGCAGCAGCATCCAGGCATGTCTTTGTTCACAGAGTGGCCACAGTAGCTTCTGGCTGTGTGGCAGGCCACAGATGAAAAACAGGGGATGGATGCTCCATCTGCTCCTCACACCACAATCCTTTGCCAAATGCAGACCACAAAACAGCATTAGAATTCCCTCGTGATGAGGAACCATCCATCTGTTTCACACATTGTCCCTCCTGGCTCGGGAAACTATTTTACATCCTCTCCCCTTTACCACATTTGCTTCCCAAACAGTATTTTTTATGCTAGAGCATAATCAGGAGGTGAGCAGCGGAAAGTGCTCCTCATGGTCCACCCAAGGGTACAGGAGAGTGCTTGCTTGAAGGCTATTTTTATCCCTCTGGAAGTTTTAAACTGGGTGTGCAAAACATACTGCCTTTCCTAGAAGTTCTTGGGTTTTTAAAATCCTTCTTCTTCCAGAAAACAAACAAACAAACAAACAAACAAATGAAACACTTTCTGAGAAAATAAACTCTTTATTTATAAAAAGATGAAAAAGAAACATGTAGAACACAGATGAGCTAAAAGGTGAATGACAATTCAACTTGGCAAAGTTGAGGAGATTTGTTTCCTCACCTTATGCAAATGTACAAGAACTTGAAACATTTCCTTTTACATTTCCTAGTTTTGAAGACTAGAATCAAAATCTCAATATTAGCAAGCTGCAAATCAGCAGAAGCTGATACTATACCAAATTAGTTTTCCTTATATGATATATCATTTACTAAGTCAACACACATTATTGTACAAAAGCCTTTGCATATCTGTAACTAATTCTCTGTGAGTACGCACTCATATTTCTTAACATATATTTTATCTAAGTGATAAATATATGCTTTTGTTTTTTATTTTTTGGAAAAGACAACTGTAGTACTGGAAATCTTTTCAGTTTGCATAGCTGAAATTAGACTTTTCTGTTGTATATGGCCTCATAAAACTGAGAAAACTCTGGATGTTTCTGTTACTTCAGCATCTCTGATTGTTTGATATCAGGGACCAAACATGTTGAGTTTTAAGCTAAGCTGGTCTCCTTGGAGAAGGTGATTATATAAAAACAAAATAAATTAATCACTTGGACTTTAGAGCTTGAGGTGATCTATCAAGCCTTCATGCTCTTTTAGACAGAAAGAAGTTTGTCTGATAGCAAAGGAGTGAAGACCTCTTTCATCACTATAAATAACCTCAGCCTGGTAATTTTCCAGTTTGTTCAACACTTGAACACGATTTTTATCACATGAGGTTCCCAGGCAGGATTTTATCTAACCTCCTTTTTAAAAAGTGATGTCCAGGTTTTAGCAAGGTGCGATATACTGCATACAACGTGATTTTCTGTTCTAATTTAGAAGGCTTTCTTCATTTCTAGCTGTGTAAAACCATGATGATTTTGAGGAAACAGCCTGTCAGAAACACAGATTTAGGTGGATTTATAGCTAGTTGCCTTCTCAGAGGTTGAACCATTTGGGAGATAGGTTACAAAAATACAACAGGAGATACAAACTGTATGACTCAGTAATGGCATTTTTAAGAAAAGGAAAATTGCTTTTAGAGACTGGATAGCAAAAAGTTACAATGAATATTGTTTGCTCGAGTTGGTATGAGGCTTTCTTTCCTTATCTTTGTTTGTAAAACAGAACAGATGTAAATCCAGTGACATTTTATCTTTGAAAAGTAATGGTCTAGGATCTTAAATCTTTTATGAAACTAACTCACAGTGGCATGGTGATATCAAGGGACTGGGAAATAGGCAAAACTTCTAAGTGTATGATTTTTGCTGCAGGAGATAATGCCAGGGAAGAAAAAGGGCATGGCAAAGCTCCATTGGATTTGAGAAATTGACCTTGTGTTCACTTTGAAGTCCTGGGAGACAGGGGGGTGGAAGATCAAGCACTAAAACTTCCGACACTCAGTTTCACTTGGAATCATTACTGACTTGGAATCGTCAGTAACAGTTTAATCAGAGAGGAATGTTAATTAAGGCTTTAGGCCCTATGTATAGATGCTAATTAATTAAATGTGTTGATTAGCATTTTGTATTTATACATTCCATGTATTGAACATGGAACAGGCTGGGCAAATTCTACACAGAAGTGCCACGTGTAAGGTAATTCAGGGCTGTTATTTGCGGGGCTGTTGATGGGCACTGTGGTGGCTCTAATTTGAATAAACTGGTTCTGCCGCCTAGAAACCAGACCCGGATGAGTTTGCTTTTTCCTGGTACCTGTGCTGCACCCAAGGAAAAAGAGATACAAGATTAAAGGAGGGAAACTGAGCTGCTACTGTGAGTGCACAGGTAGATGCATCCCCATTTAATTAACTATTCAATACTGAGTGGAGGGTAGTGGCAGCACAGACGAAGTCTCAAGTGTCAGGTCTGCATGGAATAGCTGCCACTCTGCAGGTAGTTTGGGGTTTGGGAGACACATTCTTTTTTTAAGGGATGTTTGGGATAATGTCACTCTTTTTAACAGTCTTGCTTCAGTGTACCATAACAGCCACTTTCTTCTCCCTTTATAAAATCATTTGGCTTATTATTAAGGTGTCTCAGGAATAACTCTTGCCAAAGTTAAGACCCACTAATGTTGTTGCTGAGTTCCAGTGAATTACTTAAGTGTAGGGACTTGAAAGAGCCCTCAGGAACCAGGAGTATCTACAACTGAACTAAAGATATCAAACCTCTAGCAAAGCTATTGAGAAAATGGATTAAAGTTGGGTCATTAATTTCAGAAGAAAGAAAAATCACCACAGACCCTTACGTCCAGCTTCAAATAAATGTTAAGCTGCTGGCTTTAGAGAAATCTGGTTAAGTTTAAGATTAGCTGTGTCAATCCCATGAATCACTGTTAACAGTTTGGGAAACTGTCCGTGTTTCCATTGAGGAAACATTAGCAAATACTTCCAGCACTCCCTTTGTGAATTACAAAAATTAATTGAAATATAGTAGAGTCTAAGTGTAGGATTACTTCTGTTTAATTAAACAAATGTTAGTGATGTCATGAACACCAGTGATGTCATGACCTTCCCAATGTTGTGACAGAACCTGGGAAGTGGAGCTGTGGAAAAGTTGATGAGCTTGTAGACGCACAGTGTAAACCAGCTTGTAATATCCTGGGATTTCCTTGTCGATTTAAGCCACAAGTAGATCTTTTATCCACAGATTATCTGCCTCTTGCTCTTGTTTAGTCAATCACAATACTACAGATACAACAAAAAATGAGCCAGTAACTGATCTCAAACTCCAGAGGTGAATTTCTCAAGTTCGCCCATAGCAAGGGATGGTTTTCTTACCACCCACACATTGTTTTGCTTATGTGAAACAAAAATCTGACAAGCTTTCAAAAAGCTCCACCTCTGATTCTCTTGCTGTTATTCTCATCATTGTTAACGCAAAATCACTGCTTGCCGAGGCCAACAACTTTCTGTGTTTCATTTTTTTCTGGACCACACCTGCTTAACCACTAGTAAAACAACTAGTCAAAAAATAATAAAATGGTATTAAGTGCATATTCCATATATGTTGATAGATATGGAAGAACAGGTTCAGCTTTTTTTCCCTATTGTCACTTCTGAAATGTAAAAATGTCAATATTTCTAGGTTACAAACATCATCATACATGAGGATTCACATCTGGGCTTTTTATTAACAGTTTTAGAGAAAACATAACAATAAGCAATTGAATTAAAAGAGTGTGGAGTCACATGATATAGAACTTTTAAAAATTCCCTACAGGAAAATATGAATCAAGATTATCTTCCTCTCTGTCAAGTGGCATGTTCAATGCTCAGTATCCATTCTTTAGCTCTTCTCCACTGTTAATGTCTGTTAGTTCAGAATCTTGAATCATCCCGAATCCATGGTAACTTGCTGGTGTATTCAAGTATTTCCTGTGGGAAATACTTATTCCCACTGTCCTGACAATGACTAAAAGTTCCTCATGAATAAAGAGATGCAAAATCAAATAATGCCTCCTCTAAAAAACAAGACACTTTAAAGGGATAGATGGTGACTTTGATTTTCAGTAAAGTTTAGCTGTGTACCAAGTGAAACAAATTGCAGCTCTGACGAAATATTGTGTATTCCTTCTTCCTTCAGGAAATCCCAGTGTGTAGTGCCTGCTGATGATGTTTTTAGAGTCCATGACCTGTAAATAAATTTGAGTGGGTTTAAAAAAATTCTTTGCTCTTTTTACCAGTCAGGCATGAAAATCACGAACATACATTATTCTAAAAGAATCATCATTCAGTTATTACAATATGCGAGTGTGTGGCATTTGTGGGTTTAGTTTTTAAAGGGTAATGATTTGTTTTTCTTTCGCCAGCTTGCTTCCCTCTTTCATAGAATCATAGAATCATAGAACATAGAATGGTTTGGACTGAAAGGACCTTAATGACCAATCCCCCCTGCTATGGTCAGGGACACTTCCCTCCATTTCCTGCTTCAAAATGCAACTCTCCAGTTCCACATTCATTTTTCTGGTTTAGTTCACCAGTAAGAAGGCTGAAAGGGTTTCAAGCAGTGTTGAGGAAATTAGTTGCTGAAGCTGTTGTTCAGCATGTAGAAAACACAGGAACAGGTAGAGCGAGTGGGAGTGGTGTGTTCCAAATCAGGAACATATGTGTGTGGCAACTGACCTGGCAAATCTTCTGTGCTTATTCCTAGGAGCATTATCCAAAAATGTGCTAGAAACCTGCCTATTTTGCTTCACCATCCAGGCCTTTCCAGTAAAAAGCCTGCACCCATGCTTTTTCCATAGTTTGCCTATT
>VZDJ01000043.1:108459-124767 GCA_008694505.1 Cyanoderma ruficeps
GCTTTTTTTTTTTTTTTCCTGCATGTTAGGGGGTTTGCCTGTGGCAGCTCAGGGTGCACAATGTCCCCAGGTGGCCACTGCCCCTTTGGTTAGAGAGCAGGTGATCCATGTGCACACAAGTTGGTGTCTGTCCTGGTGTTCCTCCAACAGGAATTTTTTCTTCTGTTGTTTCTCACTTTCCTCAAAAGTTAAATCTTTGCAGACCAGTTTGGTCATGTTTGCAGTTTTGTGGAAATACAAAAAAAACAATTCATTTTGCAAATGGGCAGAGTGATCAGGTGGGAAAGAAGATGTATGCAGAACTTTCTTCAAAGAGTTTCTTGGTAGAGAGAGGCTCCTTGCAGATTTCATGTTTCATTAAAAAAAAAAACCAAAAAAAAACCCCAAAACAACAAAACAGTTGTTCGTATGAGATTTGCAACTGAAGAGATGCAACTCAGCTTTTGAAAAGCTTCTTCAAACTGAAGCTGCTCTGAATCATCCTCTAAACTGTTGTCTGATGGAAATGCTGTCTTTGTGACAAGATGTGGCATAATATCTCTTTTGGTGAATTTTCCATATTTTTTAAGACTTAAAATTAATGTATTTTTAACTAACACTTTTGTTTGATTCTCCGTTCCTTTCTTCCCAATATTTTTTTATAATTTGACTACTTGAAATGTAGAATTGTTTTCATAATGCGAGGGAGTTTTATGGCTGTGAGATTTTGAACAGTTTTCTATCTGAACACATCAGTTTATTCAAGTTTTTTTTTTTTCCATTTCAGGTAATACAGTATGAACTCACCTTTAAAAATCTTCGTTTTCTTTTTCATTATTAAGTTCATCTGCTAAAAATGTAATTGAAGGGGAATTGAATTGTAACTGAGTTGAAGGGGAAATACATTAAATTAACCCCAAAGCAATAATACATGCTTTTTAGGATTTTTTAATATTTGAGGCAAAATTTATTTGAGGCAAAATTTAGCTGTACTTTAATGTGCTTGTTGCTATCTCTCCAAAATACAGAATGCTGGGATTGTATTTTGGATCTCTCTTGCTTCAGAAAAGAAACGCCTTGGTAAAGAATTAAAAATCTTTTTTACACAATTTTATACTATTTTTATACTATTACTTCACTTGAAATTATGATACAAATACTTTTGATACATGGTACCTTCTTTAAAATCAAGGCATATAC
This sequence comes from Cyanoderma ruficeps, assembly GCA_008694505.1. Taxonomy (NCBI): domain Eukaryota; kingdom Metazoa; phylum Chordata; class Aves; order Passeriformes; family Timaliidae; genus Cyanoderma; species Cyanoderma ruficeps. The sequence continues at coordinate 109,639 of VZDJ01000043.1, forward strand.
AGACAATAAAATTGTATACAATTACACAAGAATAGTTAAGATGAAAAATTTTTCATTGAAATTATTCTCATTTTTTTAACATGTTCATTGACCCAATGTCACAGTGAACTGCCTTGTTTTCTGTGAATGTATATGATATTTTATGTAAACCTAGCCAGCTGCTATTATCATTATTTGATCCAATCTGTTGTTGTAAACACCAATAAAATGACTGTTTACAGAGGGAAAGGCATATATAAACAAAAACAATCAGAGCTTTGGTCTTCGCATTGAAGCCTCCAGAATAAGCCAACATGAAAATGGGTCTCTGCATTCCACAGTTTGTGATTTTCTTCTTACGGCATTGTCCTGGGGTGAGTATGATTCCTGTATCCCCAATCGTCTGTTCTGTCTGTGCTGTGTGTGTTCTGTACCTTGAAGACTGATTCTGAGAGTGAGCAGGGAAGAAGACGCGCGCAGTTTGTTTTGAAAAAACACTTTTCACTCCTCTTCACCTTTTTTTTTTTTTCCCCTCTTCATCGTCCTTGGGGTGTTTCGTCGGATGCACAGACAGCAGCGAGAGAGAGGGGTTTTTTTTCCCTTTTTAGTTAGTCTAGCTAGCTGAGGCAAAAAAGCTTCCTGGACCTTTTTTTTCTCTTTTCCCTTCTTTTTCTTGGGACTGTTTAAATCTGCTCTGGACTAAAACCCCGGGGAGCACCAGGAGCTGCACCTGTGGCCCACCGGGTCTGGACCTGGGCATTTTCCAGCGCCGAAGGGACTGGGACTGATAAGAGACTGAGAGAGCTGAGCTGACTGATGGCAAGGACATCCTCTCAGTTTTGCCATCTCTCTTTGGACCAGCGAGAGGTTTTATTGTTTCATATTATTCATTCCTTATGCTTGTGGGCAGTTTGTTTGTTAAATAAATAGTTTTTTCCACTTTTCTCCGACAAAGTTCTTTTCCTGGACCAACTGGGGGGAGGCGCCATCTAGGTTTTGCTCTCCAGAGGAACCCCCATTCGAAAGTTTCCTCCCAAATTTACCCTAAACCAGGACAGGCATTTTCTTTCCTTTTGATATGTGGTATGTGGCGAGAGAAAGAAAACCTTATTTTGCTGGTTTTTTTGTCTGACATAAATATTTTTTGCCTCATCTTTCTCCATAAATTCACATCTGAATTTTCAGGAGAAAAAAGCAAATAAGAGAATCAGTGTAGAAAAAGGAAAAAAAAAGGAAAAACAAAATTGGATACACATCCTCAAATCAACTCTACATATAGTCATAACTGGGTATTATTTAAAAAATTGTCTGTTTTCCTCCAGCAGATACTGGTGCATTGTTCTTATTTGTTTGTACATCAGTGAAAAAAACAAACAAAAAACACACATTCACCCCACACACAAGCTCACACAAAATTCCCCAAGCATCTGCTTTCCAAAACCAGCTTATTTTTCCATTTGACCCTCCAAAGGAGAATGAGCAGAAATATTGCTGTAGCTTATTGATTGCTAGAATCTGGGCTAAGTCAGACATAAATTTATGTATTCAGCTCCTTAGTAAATACCCAGATAACCAGGCAGTTTTCCCAACAATGTTATCAGTGGTAATGACTGGTGGTTGGCAAATATCATTTGCTTATCTGCAGACATTTCAAATCAGGTCACAGTCTTTTGAAGCTTTAAGTTGCAAAGCCAGCTGTTAATATTGTCTCTGGAGGCAACAACAATATTCTATGCAATGTCAAGATTTAAAAAAAAATAAAGACAGAGTAAATCAAAACAAACAAAAAGAAAAAAAAGGAAAACCAAACCCCAAACAAACAAAAAACTGGCCCAACAACCAAAAAAAGCAAAACAAAATAATGAAAAAGTTCCAAAAACCGAAACCCTTCTCAAAATAAACAAATTTAAAATACCAAAACAACCACTACCACAACAACCATCCAAACCAACAAACTCAACTGAAATAATAATTAGCCAGTAATTGCAAATTTGCCCAAATTCTTCCTCCACTTGCCTATACAAGATGAATGAAGGACCACTTTGAATTCTGCAGGTATAATTATACTTCTAGCTTGGAAAATGTTACTCCTGGGAAGTAAAGTCACAGCTCGAGATGAGAAAACCTTGAGAAAATGTTCATTGATTTTGAAAAATGTTCATTTGAGGGTACGTATTGAGCTGACTCAAGTGACCCTGTAGGTACAAAGTCCAATTGGTCAAAATAGCCAGAATGTCTACCTGATTCACAAGTGAATTAAGCCATGAAATTGAAAACTCCTGCTTTTAAAACCTAATCACATAAGGTAAAAACATTTAGGACTGCTGGAAAAACTGCTTCCAACAACCTTACTGATCAGCTAGAGCAGGCACTGAATACATGGTTCCTCTCTCATTCTGGTGCATGCATTACCACAGATCTAGAAATTTGGAAGGGCAAACTAGCATATATACTGGAAACTAGGAAAGTATGCAGTGATGAGCTAAGCAATGTGTTAAGTTTTCTGCTACACAGAGACAGCATTTCTGTTGTGTGTAACAAGAGTGATTGGTTAGGTAAAACAACGTCCTTTTCTCCCATATGGAGGCTTTTAGTGCTTATTTCATAAATGTTTTTCTTTTTTTCATTTCTCTTTTTCCTCCAAAGATTTAGAAGATTAAGTTATAATATCAAATTGGGAAGAATTTTGTTTGTTTGATTTTTGGCCCCACCAAAAATAACACAAGGTTTATTATTACAAACACAAGATGGAGTCTCCCACAGATTAAAACAATGTCCACTTGGAATATTAGAAATGTGAGATGAAGAGGGTCCTAAAGAAATTGTTCCTCATGTAACTTCCATTAGCAATGCAGTGTTACTCCCTGCAGCATATATTTAAGATAATGAAATTCAAGAAACTATTAGAAAGTGAGGGTATGTCAGCAATCCAGTCATCATGGTCAAAATATTTAGATTCCATCACTTGACAGACTGGGCAAGGTTATTTCAAGTGTAACCTATCTTAAACAGATAAACAGGCTGCAATATGTGTAGAATTTGCATGAGATCTTCAGCTGGTGAAACTCCATGGAATTTTCAATCTGATCTTCTGCCATTTTTTGTGGGTTTGGACAGTCTGTCTAAAATGGTGCACTAGACTTGGTGGTTGTGGTCTGAAAATTGGTAGTGCTGACAAAAACCCACAGCCTACCTATAAGTAGTATATAGAAATCTCTTTCCTTTCTTTGACTAACAATGGAGGCATACTATGAGCATGTTAAGCAAAACAGACTTTTAAAATATATCATTGCCATGATCTGATGACTTTCTGAGGAAAAAGCAAATATCTGAGACATAACCAAAAAAATCGATATATTGTGATCATACTGGTTTTACTGTGTGTTTTGAAAGAGAGGAAAGAGGAATCCTTTCTTCAAGCTACAAACTTCCTCAAGTTTGTTTCCTTGAGAAAAAAAAAATCACTGTCCCTTGGACTACAAGGCTCCCCACAGTTGCTGTGTTTTACTCCTTAGCCTTAATTTGCAGGTCAGTTTCTTCAGGGATGGTATCTGGTAACAAAGTTACCCTTATCACTGACTTAAATTCACTGATTCTTGCAGCTTCTTTTTTATCACAAAGCACTTCACCCCCTATTCTGCCGGCCAGTCAAGTCTGAATATAGAATTCAACAACAGCAGAGCCAAAAACCAGTTTGGATAATGACAAAAGAGGGCTCGAAATGACAAGAAAGGAACCGGGCTGAGGCCACTGTCACCCAGGAGCTGAACAGGAGATCAGCACTCAGGCTCGAGTGCAGGTTTCAGTGATACCCCTAATGCCCTGCTGCTGTCTCTGTATTCATCCACGAGAGTCTGGAGCTCATTTGCACCTGCCACAATGAAACCTGTTCAGCTCTGCAGCAAAAAATTGTGTGAGAAGGGAGCATGGAGCAATTGTGCTTAGAGAAAATGTCTGGAGCACACCCACAGCTCCTGTTACAGGGTAAGCATGAGAAGAGGGCTCTGTCAAAAGCATATTTTTGGTCCTGGTTACAATCCCTCCCGTGCAGAATGCCTTCTTGGCTGCTGCCTGCCTCAGTTCCTTGCAGATGGTGTTCCTTGCCATGTAATACCTGTAACACAAATTGCCATGGATGACTTGAGTTTAACTGTGCTAGAGAGCAGCTCTGAAAACTGTGCAAAAGCAGTGGGTTTAATGAGAAAAGGGGAAAGCTGGAGGAGCAGAGTGGTAAAATTAATCCAGGTCTGGTTGCTTCTTCCTTTTACTTGCACAAACTAAAGAAGATAGTGTAGGATTTTGCAAAAATATAGCCAGATTCTCAGTTATATGTGATTCATACCCCAAACATTCGTAAGGCAGGAACTCCAGTCCCAAAATGCATACTTTAGTGTGTTTTCCAGTGATCACAGAGATCCTGTATAGAATAAGTGGACAATTGGAAAAGGCCCAGACGCCTCTGTTTCTTGATTTATATACATTTAGCATTTTTCCTTGCAGATGGTGTTCAGATTTACAGAGCAGCTCCTGCCCTAGTCCAGCTCTGTCATGGGGATGGCCTTAGCATGGAAACTACAGCTGGGCTGCTAATTTTGGGGCATTTTGGGACATTGTACAATTGCTGACAGTGCATCACCTTCATGACACAGCCCTGATTTGCCGAGTGCAACCTGTCAGGGGATATTCTTGCCAGTGGGGCTGGCCAGGCACCAGGGTGACAGTGTCATGTGGGGCCTGGGATGGAAGAAGACTCTTTACTGAGATTAGAGCAAGAGCTTGCAGCAGGCTGACCAACAAATAAAAGTGAGAGATGGAATGGGGAAATCTGTTTTCAGAAGTGACCTTTTCACAGTTCATAACGGGTGACCTCGGTTTTCCTCTGAGTAAAGGAGGAGTCAAAAGCTGTTTCATGACCTGCCTGTCCTCAGCAGGCTCTTTGGAACTTCCCTTGGCCTCAGAGAGTTAAATCAGATCCTGGCACAGCACATGCAGTGCATTCTTCTGGTCATCTCTGCAGTTGTGCACTGCAGCAAAGTGTTTATTGGAGGTGCCAGCTGCCTGCTGGAAGGTGCTGTGGCTGTGTGCATTCACCTGCTGGGATCCACAGACAGCACAGGTAAGCATCACCCTGCTATACACAGCAGGTCCCAATGAACAACTCTGGTTTTCCACCTTTTGCAAGTTTTTCTCTGCAGAGATGGAGCAATCCATCTCACCAGGGCTCTCTTTGACTCACAATCAAGAGCAGTTAAAAGGTTTTGGGTTTTTTTGCTTACCAGGATATAACAGTAGCTTAATGTTTAAACCAATACTAAAAAAAAAATAAACCAACTAAACAACAGGTGATCTAAACACTTTAAGGAAAAGCAATGGTCCTAAGCACTGCAGTTCCTTTGTTAATAAGACTAATTCTGCTTATTAAGCTATTTCCATTCATAAACCCAATACATGGTCCACAAGTATAAATGTCACTGTTTCCTATCTGGCCATGATGATAAAATAACCCTATGAAAAATTTGCAGCCACAGTGATAAAGGATTCCCAAGGTTCAAGTGTGAAGCTGATGTCACTGTAACCAGGGACAAGCAGCCTGTGTGTTTTGTAGCAGCTGTCTGGGTGACAGATTTATTTTCTGTTCATGGAAGGGGATAGGTAGCCTGGTGCATCCAGTATGCAGAAATAGGAGCATATTTTCACATGAAACAAAATGGTGACGTACTAAGCCTATTGACTGTTGTTTCTTTAACTTTGTCATGTGTGCCATGCCCTGGGACAGAAGTAACTACTTAAATCCCAACTGAACATTTTACCCCTTTGAAAAAAATCCTGGGTTCATTCTCCTTCATCTTTAGAGCCTCATAAAACCATTTCAGCTTTCAAGGCTGTGCATGGGTTGGCGTTGTGGAGGGGCAAAGGGCACACAGTGGAGGCAAAAGCTAAGCCTGGGTCAGGATCAACATTTTCAGCAGACCTTCCACTCTCCAGGTTGAGTTGTGTTTCTTTGAAAGATCTACTGGGACTTCTTTGCAGGTTTTGGTGTTCCTGATGAAACTGCAGCCTCCATATAGCAGGTCTGTGTTCCTGAGGTCTTGAAACCTGGGAAATTATTCCTTTTTCTTCACTGAGATGGTTACAGCTTAAGGGCAGAGGAGACTAAAGGAAGTTCGGCCAAGTTCCCCTGATTCAACTACCAGATTTCTTTGGTCTGGGGTCTGAATCAGACACACTGGATTTTTGTGAAAACAGGGGTCAGCAGGTGCATAATTCTGCTGGAGAGAGAAAATCAGGCCATGACGTGTGGCTGGGAGGTGGATGTCTCACATATTTTTAGCAGTTGATCTGAATGGTTTCTCCCATGAATGATGGCATTTTGTTAAGGTACAGACAGGGTTTCTGTTTGCACTTCTCTAAAGAGAGGGCCCATGCTCCAGTGCAAATTTGAGAAAATAAGGTATGTGTTTATATTGCCTTACTGATCAAATATTTGGTGGCATATATAATAAAATTTATTTTCCTAGAGCCCTGAGGCTTGACATGTACATTTGTTTGAACTTTTGGGACATGTATACCATAATCCCTCAAGATAATACAAGTGTTTTCAGAAGACTATGACTCCCCCAATTTGTAGAACTATTCAGAGTTCAGATATGAACAAACAAAAACTATTTTGCAACCCTGTACTATAAAAATTCTTTGCTGTTTTGTAGGGGGAAGATAAAATGCTGAGTCTTGAAACTGTTCAATGTCCTGCTTGAACACAAGAGTAATGGATATCTAGGAAACAGCTTTTTGTCTAGCGGTGTGGTTTTGTGGAAAGGTTTGCTATTTCTCATCAAAGATTTACAGGGCTCAGATCAATGTATGTCCTGTGAAACAGCATTCAGGTATAGAAGGAAGAAACAAATTTAAAAATAGCATCCAGTATCTCTGGAAGCTCTCCAGGACCTAGCCCTGAGGCTTTAATATGTTTTTAAAACACAGTACCTTTCTTCAAATGAAGAATCAGAGCAACTGCATCTGGATTGAGGTTTTAATTTTTTCTGAAATCTCATCAGATAACTTTATTTTGCTTGAATTCATGAATTAATTTTATTTATTTGCTGTAGTCTCTTCATAACATTACATTGCAAAAATACATATATATATATTAAATTAAGCATAAAACAACAGAAAAAAGAATTTTGTTGTTGAAGAGAAGCTGTTTCTGTGCACCTTGACAAAAGACATTTACAGAAGCTTTTATTGAAATTACTGTCTTATTCCTTAATATTTTTTGGTTTCAAAAATGAAATATTTTGATGGAAGAATGTCTCCCTCTAAAATATGACATCCTTTGAGAATTACTTGAAATCATTGCTCTATTTTCAAAAGAAGAAAAGAAGCCAACGTCTGACTTTCTATTGCCAAAATGGTTTATTCTGCCCTTAGTTTTGTGTTTTAATCATGGGTTGAATTAAATCAGAGAGAAGATGACATGGTAGTTTCCATCTACATAATAGTAAAGAAAAACAAAAGGATTAATTAATTCAAACAGCAACAGAAAGCTTCATTGCATGAAGGCACACCAGTGTGTGTGTATAAATCTATGTGTGGTAAAAATGACAACCGGGTTTAATGAGTTTTCTACTACTGGTTGCAACAGCTTGGGAAAGGTCATTAGACCTGAAGGAAACCAATGCTAATTAGCTGAAAGAACAAATGACAGATACAATTACAACACCCAGAGCTGAGCAGGGATGAAGGGCCAGTTCAGCAGGCTGACAGAGTGTGATGTGTGAGTGCCACAGCAGCAGAACGTCCTCTTCCCAGAACCTGGCTCAGTGTATTCCATGGTGTGATGCTGGTCAGGAACTGCCCCTCAGGCTTACCTCATCCTCAAACCCTTTGCACAGGCCTGAGGTGAACAGAGTGATCCTAAAATCCAGCCTGCCCAGGACAGAAAGCTGCCGGACCTTAGGGTGGCCTGTCCTCTGCTCAGGAAAATTCTGTGGGTTTCACCAGGTTTTAGGCCAGGCTCTTAGAAAAGGTTTGTAGAACAAGAAAATGGAAAATTCTAGAGTGTCTTTTTTGCCATCTACAAATTGTTTGCCATAGCAAATTTAAAACAATGACCAATCTACAGCCAAGTCTTTGCCCATTGGCTGACTTCAAGATCAGTTATGAGTTTTAGCTTCAGAGATGCTTTCTTCACCCCTAACAAGGTCAGTGAATGAAGCATCTGTCTACTGAAGAAAGATCACCACTGAGAGACCTGTGTCTGAAAGAAAGGGATTTCTGAGATCACAACACAATGAATAGAAACACTGCATCATGGGTAGGTCATAGGGGTGGTGTTCCTCTCATTTGTTTTTGGCCTCAGTTTGAGTTTTGTATGGAGAGAACACTTAATCCCGCTGGAAAGGCATTAGAAGAGTTGCAACACCCAAGGCTCTCATTGTGTGAAAGAAAGCTCACTCTAAGGAAAAAAAAAAATTCAAATAAAATTTGTGGGGTTACTCAGACCTAAACTTGTAAGAGAAAGAGCCACTACAGTGAACTTTGCATCCTCTCTTACAAAAATAGCCCAATTTCTTCTCTTGTGAAGGGCTAAATACTTCATAAATGCCTTATTGAAGCTGTTGCCCATTGTCATCTAAATGTCAGTCAGCCCAAGTCCGCTGTGAGAAGAGTTTCGGAGCTGAAATAGGTAGGCCCCACTTCAGACTGGTGCTGGTGTAGTAGGAATGTGATAGAGATAACAACGTCAGTACCACTGGAGTGTTCAAATAGTTCCACAAAATATTTACAATAGATGTGCTTCTTGTTTCCTCTCTGATGCCCTGCTGAAGGTTGATGGTGCTGTTTTCTTTCCTCACAGTTCTATCACCATCAAATAACAAGCCACACAGGCCTTTTAGGGAGATGTGTGACAGAATTTATCACAGTGAAGGGAAAATTTTGAATACCACAGGAGAGGAGGGGGAAAATGCTGTGGAGCTCTTTTTCTTGCTGTTGGAATCCCAAGGATATTGTCTCCAGGTGTACAGGAGTCTGTCACAGCCAGCACGGGTTTAGGAGGGGTAGGTCATGTTTGACCAACCTGATCTCCTTTTATGACCAAGTGATCCGCTTGGTAGATGCAGGAAGGGCTGTGGATGTTGTCTATTTGGACTTCAGCAAGGCTTTTGACACTGTCTCCCACAGCACACTCCTGGATAAGCTGGCAGCGTGGGGCTTGGGCAGGAGCACTCTTTGCTGGGTTAGGAACTGGCTGCATGGCTGGGCCCAGAGAGTGGTGGTGAATGATGCTGTATCCAGCTGGGGACAGTCACCAGTGGTGTCCCTCAGGGGTCTGTGCCGGGACCAACTCTATTCAATATTTTCATTGATGACATGGATGAGGCTATTGAATCTTTCATTAGTAAATTTGCAGACGACACTAAGCTGGGAGCGTGTGTTGACTGCTTGGAAGATAGGATGGCTCTGCAGAGAGATCTGGAACGGTTGGATCGATGGGCAGAGTCCAACAAAATGAGGTTTAACGCGTCCAAGTGTCGGGTCCTGCACTTTGGCCACAATAACCCCCTGCAGCATTATAGGCTGGGGACGGTGTGGCTCGACAGTGCCCAGGAGGAAAGGGACCTGGGGATTCTGGTCAACAGCTGGCTGAACATGAGGCAGCAGTGTGCCCAGGTGGCCAAGAGGGCCAACAGCATCCTGGCCTGTATCAGGAATGGTGTGGCCAGCAGGAGCAGGGAGGTCATTCTTCCCCTGTACTCAGCACTGGTGAGGCCACACCTTGAGTGCTGTGTCCACTTTGGGCCCTCAGTTTAGGAAGGACGTTGAGACGCTTGAGCGTGTCCAGAGGAGGCAACAAGGCCGGTGAGGGGCTTGGAACACAAACCCTGTGAGGAACGATTGAGGGAGCTGGGGGTGTTTAGCCTGGAGAAAAGAAGACTCAGAAGTGACCTTATCACTCTCTACAACTTCCTGAAGGGTGGTTGTAGTCAGCTGGGGGTTGGTCTCTTTCTCCAGGCAGCAACTGACAGAACGAGAGGACACAGTCTCAAGCTGCATCAAGGGAAATACAGGTTGGATATTACGAAGAAGTTTTTCACTGAAAGAGTGATTAAATATTGGAATAGTCTGCCCAGGGAGGTGGTGGATTCACCATTCCTGGATATGTTTAAAAAGAGACTGGATGTGGCACTTGACACCATGATCTAGTTGAGGTATTAGGGCTGGGTTGGACTCAATGATCTTGAAGGTCTCTTCCAACCTACACATTCTGTGATTCTGTGATTCTGTAAAACTAGGTTCCAGCACTCTGGTGTGTTCAAAAGTTTCGTGTACATACGGTCACAGTACAGCTGCTCTGTAGCTGGACAAGATAAACCTGGCCATAAAACAAATCCAATTTGGCTAACCTGGTTCATTCTAGAAAAGTAGAACAAGTCCCTGGGTGAACAATGATAGGATAAATTTGAACTCAAACAGACCTCAGCCTGTTCCAGCCTAGATGCACCTAGAAACACCACTGGCCAGAGATCTGGGCCAAGAGAGAGATCCCAACCAAACAGCTATCTAAACCCAGGAAATTCAAACCCCCTATAAAAAGGGGAGCCATAATAAACTCATTACTGTTTGCTGATGACCCTCAATGAGTTTACGTCATTTGTCTGTCTCTGACCAACAACCCGTAATGTAACACATTACCAGTCCTCAACTAACACAGTTCCATGAGGAACATCTGGTTGGGTTGCCTAATGCCAATATTGATTCTGACCTTACCTTGCCTGTGCAGAATGGGTGAATCTTATATGCCATTTATTTCTTTTTTTTATTGACATGGTAGTGTATGTATTTGCCTTCTTTCCCTTCCCCTGCACCATCCAAGGCTGTGAGGCAGCAAGTGAGTCACTTTTTTTCTGTTCTTTTCTCTTGCTGAAGGTGTGTTGGTACATCACATTGGCAACATTGACGCTCACTGTAGGTCAAACAAAGAAGAAAAATAAAAACAAGCCAAAACAAACACCCCAAACACCTCTGCTGGGTTCAGGTGCTTGAGGGGTGAGCAAGGGAGGGCTGATTCTGAGCCCCCTTAATCCAAATACTGTGCACTTTCAGCTTCAGCAGAGGGAATCAGTAGACCAATGACATGATCTGTATTTTCAGAGAAGGGGAGACAAGAGAAGGAGACAGAGGAGAAAGGGTGGCTGGGTCATCAGATGTGGGGTATCCAAGTAAAATGCTGTTTGCAATCTGCAAAGGTACAGATGCCAAATCTTCACAAAGGCACAACATGGCACTGCTGTTTGTGACTGTCCCAACCAGCCCAGAACAAGCCTCCTGACTCAGTGACCAGTGCACTCCCTGTGCTCTTGTTTCATAAAACTGAGCTCACAGTCTGGCACAAGGAATGTCTTCTCTTGTGAAACAGTGTCCAGCTCCAAATGTCAGATGATGAGATAATTCCTATTCATGTTTGTTTGTTTCACCTTTAAAGGGAGAAAGAGGAGGAAGAGAACTATTCCTGTAGAATTTGTCATACATGTAAGCAAAAAAAATTACTGCTCCTGTCTTTCTAAATGTGGAGTTAATATTTTTTTTCAACATTTTACAGTCATCTCAAAAGGAAAGAGACTTTATGCCATTAAAACCTCAAGGTAACAAATTAACCTAGGATGTTTTTTAGTGAGTAGTTCATATTCATGCTCATCATAAAATCTCTGCTGCATTGTTCAAGGAGTACAAGGAGGTTGCACTGTAAAACTCCCAGAAGCACTGGCTTTCCTCTGGGGTATAAAAAAGCAACAAAACAACAAAGAAGAAGAAGAAGAAGATGAAAAAACAGTGAAGAAGTCTTTTATGTAAGCACAGATTCTTGCAAAGGGAAATGGATATTATTTTCTAGACCTAACAGCACCATTAGTAGAATGGTTTTGGAAAAAACACTCAGAATGCTCCCATTTTCCAGCTACCAGAAAGCTTTTAGACTATTTTGTATGGCCCACAGATTGTATTTTGTGAAATAACAAGTACAAGATAGAAGTTTGACACGACCTTAACAATGCTTTTAGAAGAGAAAATCAATTTTCTTAAAAGAAAACAACAACAACAACAAACCAACCAAAAAAACCCCCACAACACTAGATGTGTAAAGAGCTGATGTGTTTGTTCCCAGGACAAGAAACCAAAAATATCCCTATGAATGAAGAGATGGCAGGAGGAAAAAGATGTGCACAGGTAAAATAGCTGAAAAAAAAAAAAAGCATGAAATAGCTGTTTTTCCCAGTTATCATTGATTACTCAACAGGGGACCTCAGAATCAAAAATTTAATGGACTATTGATTGTGAGTGAGGAGATCCCTTCACAGGACTGCCACAGATTCCTCCTCTCTGCAGGTCAGACAAAGGATGAGCTTCTAAAAGCATCATTGATGTAAAAGAGCACAGGTTTATACACTATTAGTAAAAGCCTCTGAAGAAAGTGGAAAGAAAATTGCAGTTATTCTGTGTTACAAAGGCAATGATCTTGGAGATGAAAGATAGCCTTCCTTTGTCAGGTGAAGATAAACAATCCTCTCCCCTACAGCACAGGATAAATGAGTTTAGAGGAACTTGGATATCCACCAATGGTGATTGCGGGAAGTAAACTGGGTTTTCATGACTTTTAATTTGACCACCTTAATCAGAAGCTTTATTTTCCAACTAAAATGAAGGCAAGGTCCACAGAACATGGTGCCAAATAACAGCAGAAGCACAAGTGGCAAGTAATGCTGATAAAGTTTTAGAGAAACCTACCTGCATTTAAAGCTTTGGAGTAAATTTTTAGTATGTATATATTCACCACTACCCCATTCAGAAGCTCAGGTCATTTCAGGAAGTAACTCAGCATGAATGACAGATGCTTCTCATGTCTCTGACTGTTAAAATTTCAGTAGTTTTACAGAGCCATTAAAAGTGACCATACTGTCACTGTAAATCTGTCTTTTAAGTCTGGCAGGTGCAGGCAAACCAAATAAACACCTTCCTGTTGTAGTCTTGACTGCAGCTCATCCTACCTGGTGCTATTCTGCAGAAATATTAAGTTTTCAGTATGTTCAGACATCATTCCTAGTTAATTCAAGGTTTGTATAGGTCCTGTTTATGCTGGAAGGGACAAAGAACTAGAGCTGACAACTGTGACAGAGCACAAAGCTGGGGAAAGACCTTTTATAAACTATTGTAAGATTCCCCAAATATCCTGACTTTTGTTTCCATCAAGCATCCACCTTCAAGCCCCTCTGATACTGCAGAAAGCAATGAAATAATTAAACTAAGTTCTTCTCAGGCCTCTGAGGATCAGTCTCTGTTTCTCTGATGGAGATCTATATTTTTGCTGGGTTTTTTTCTGCCTTTTTTTCCACAAGGACATCACAGCCATCATTCCATCATGGGGGACATCAAACTATGCCTGGAAATCCACCTGGGGCTGGAGTGTCAGCACAAGTTTTGGAGGGGTGGATTGATGACACAGCTTTGGAATTTTAGCGGGATCATTCCTGGCTCTGTAGTCAAAAAGGTGGATCTTCTTCTTAAACGCTAGATAATGCTTTTATTCCCATGAGTAGCTAGGATTTGTCCATAGATTTTATATTATTTTTTTTAATGGTTGGAATGCATTTTTATCAACATTATTGTTATAAATCTGTAATTGTTATGCTATGCAAGCTAATGAAATGGGCCAAATTCCTTTAAAATCCAAAAGCCAGACTCTTAATCAAGGTGAGGCACATGTGAAAAATTCCCAAGACCTGTGAGTTGCTCCTTACAGACCCAGCTGGAAGAAAATTATCTTCAGGGATATCTTTATCTCCCTGCAATAATTCAAATGATCATTGGAACAATCACTGATACAAGCAAGATTACTCCCAAGTAATGTCATGAGCATAAATCAGGGCAGTTGACATAAGTGCAATCTGACTTAAAGCTATACAGCAAAACGAAGAACACACAGCCATAATGTGCTCTTGAACAGAAGACACAAGCAGGACACAAAATTTTATGGCTCTCATCCATTTTACTGAGATTTCCCTGTGCTCTGTGCACTGGTATTTTCAAATGTAGCTGGTTTCTTTTTTCACTTAGTTTCCCCACTCCTAATCCCATGTTTTAACTGAAGCCAAATTTTGTAGAGCAAATCAGAGGAGTAAATGTGATAAAGTGATAGCATATAGTGAAAGCAGAACTTTCAATTACATTTTGCAAAACTTGCAAATTTTGGTACCTTTTTACTTTTCCTCTTCTATTTTTTTTAATGTATCTGTCTCCTTTTATAATGTTGCTTAATATAACTGATTTTCAGAAACTATTTAGCTGATAAAAATACTAAACCAACACAACAGGCAATGAACAAGGCATCTTAATTTCTCTACCCACCCAAATATGATGAGAACATTCCTCACTATGAGCACAGTGGTACACTTTATCAGTAGAGAGAAGGACAGAAAGGTCTAGAAAAAGAAATCCAGTCAATATTCATGTCTAAAAAAAAGAAAAAAAAATTCCAACTCTTATTTTCTTCATACTGTGCAAAAACAGCCACAAAAGTTGTTGATGGATTAGTTCTATATTTAAATATTTCCCAATTTATTTTAGAAATGTTTGTGTTATTTTTTCAAGTTTGAAAATATAAGGGAGAAAAGTCTTGGGTGTGCTTGAAAGCCAGAGCTGATCCAGATCAAATATTACCTCGTTAACAGCCAACATGACTTAAGAAGACTACCACAATACCCTTTCTTGCACTTCCTCCTGAGTGATAACACAGCTACATCCAAACAAAATGGTTTTAATATTTAAGCTATAGTAATCCCAAGTGAAAGAGAATTTACTTCCTGGTTCTACAGGTCCAAATCACTGCTTTGGATGTCACTCAGCCCAATGCATATTTTTTCCCACTGTTGGTAATTCATTCCTCATTTTACCTGTGTTGGCCTCCTGACATCTTCCAGCATCTTAATTGTTCACTGAAATTGACTGTGTTAGATTTCAGATAAATATATATATATTTATCTGAAATCTATATTTATATCTACAGTTAAATCTATAGCTAAATACAGATTTCTTTGTCAACTAGATTTTCTGGTGGGTTTTTTTTTTTGTTTTGTGTTTTTGGTTTTTGTTGGGGGG
>VZDJ01000043.1:124898-138619 GCA_008694505.1 Cyanoderma ruficeps
TCTGAGACATGAAACTTTCAGTGCTTTCCAGGAAGACAGCATTTTGACAACTGGGCAGCTGTTTCCATCCCCCAGTAAAGAAAAAAAAATCTCTTTCAACCCAGGCAAATAAACATTTTATGACTTTTTAAAATAGTGTTAATGAAGTTCCTAGTCATTTGAGAAAAGGTTATAACTAGCCCCCTTTCACACCCCTCCAAAGAAATCACACCCCACACCAAAAAGCAGCAAACAAACAAGAAAAAAAACTTAAAAAAAAAGACCAAAACAAAAACAGAACTAAAAAAACAAACAAACAAAAAACCCAAGAAAATCCACAAACAAACAAACAAGCAAAAAAAATCCCCACAACAAAACCCCCAACTGCTGGTGAAATCAGATGACTACAAATCGAAAAAATGAATAATACAAGTTTTGTTCTCTCTTACTATATGGACTTAAATAAGCAGATCTGTCTCAGAATATAATAGGAAGTGAACATAATAGCAAACTTACTTTGCCTGATACCAAAAGTTCAAAAGCTTTAAATATCAGGCTGTTTGTTCAAAAGTAGGCCACACCTATTCTGATCTTGGGGCTTTTTTTTTTTTCCCAAAACTGGGGGGCTTTGTCCCCATGAATAATATTATGGGTGTTTCCAAAGGACATGCAATGTAAGCAAAGAATGGTTTGTCAGTTTTATACAGAATTTTTTTTTTTACCATTACTATGTATGGGTTAATCAGCCCAAGAAAGCAGGGCCTCTTTATCTGCAGCTCCATGTCTCTTCTTGCATCAGAGTCCAAATATTTTTCTGTACAAAACCTTCATTAAGACTTTCCCCTTTCACTGACAACTGTGAAATTCTTTCTTTTGGTATGCAGGTAGCATTGTGGCAACAAATCCATGAGGCTGTGAGGCAGCAGGGATCAGAGAGATGCATAGGGTTTGAATTCTGAGACTATTCTAGTTTATACAGGTAAAGGGAGAATTATATCTTTAATAATCTCATTGTTTTAAAAGATTATCTACATCAGTGAAAAAAATTATCTTCAGTTTATGTATGAAAGCGAGTATCTGTGTTAACTGTCTCCAAACTAATCCTGTTTTTTGGAAATGGTTACTAAACTTAAGTGGTTTGTTTGTTTGTTAGAATGATAATAACATTCCACATATCTTATTATTCACTATATTCTGTTGGTTAGGTGCTTTTTTTTGGTGTTATATTTGAGCAAGCTGGACACTTATTTGATGTGGAGACCTGTATTTCCTAGATCAACTTTCCCAACAAACTTTATGAAAATTTTACCTTGCCTAGAGATCTGAAATTTTGGAAAATATAGGCTCCTCCTCAGGAAATAGTTATCAACTGGTCATTTTAAAATCATTTCAGTGACTTGTGCTTAAAGACAAGCATGCTCTGAACACTTTATTGGGCCCTAGAGACTTAGATGTACTTTTCTTTAGTGTTCACAAAATAATTTTTTTAAAGAACCATTGTAATTTAGTGTGAAATTCCTTCAGTGACCATGAGGATGCAAAGTTGTGCTCTTGTTCATAATGTTCCCAAATGCCATAAGCCAATCTTATTGGCCATGAGCACCTTGCCATTATTTGGCATTTCACTGTGATGGGGCTTGGGCATCAAGGATGGAATGGCAACATGTTCCAGAAGTTCTCTACTGAATGCATTTTGTTCCTGCCAAATTCTGTCAAGGCTGTGCTTTTTGAAAAGTCACCCACTGATCCAAACTCTTATTGTTGGGATGGATTCCAGGGATCTGAGCTGGTCTGGAGAATAGTGCTTCCTTCTCCATGCCCTAGCACCCCTTCCCTCTCCATTCCCTAAAGAGCAGAAGAAAAAAGTAAAGAATCCCTGAAACTGTTAACATATGAAAGATAACAACTCTGAGCCAAACCCTCAATCTATTTCTTCCTTTGTTAATTATAAAGCAGCGGAATAGCTGGCATAAATATCTTGGCTAAGCTGTGAGTCCTGTGATAGATGATGTTCTCACAGTAGCCAATGCACTCATGTTTCCTTCCTGCTACATTTCCTTCCTTTCCTTCCTGCTACATTATGCTTTTTTAGCTATAATCATGTCTTTTATCCAAAGTGTATTTTTAACATTAAATATATTTTTGTGATATCCATATGAGCAGAAATAATTAGCACTGTATCCCAGGGGAGTAAGTTCTATGACTTTATTTTTTTTTAACACCAGCTTCATCATAACCAAGTATAATTTGTTCAAAAATATTTGAGGATGGCCTGGGTGGCTATTGCAATCAACGCAAGTCAACATCATGGAAGGAAGTAATTTGTTTGCTTGAAAGAATGAAAGATTTAGCTTTTCCAGGCTTGGGTCCTTCTGGGTTGTAATTTGTCTTTCTTTTTTTTTCTTCTTCTCCTATAGCCATCATTGACCAGTACAAGACCAGCATTCCTGAGAATTTGCAGCACTTGGAGAAGTTGATATTTATGTTCTGTGGCTGGAATCTGCCACAGGCATGGTTTTGGGGCATGACAATTTATGACTATTTCTGAAACAGTGGAATGCTATGAAAATAAACAAATCTGAAAAGAAAAGGGAAAAAAGCTTAGAAACTGAATTTTACCATTGTAAGAAATAACACTTGAGGCTCTGTTTTGTGTTAGACTAAGTTTTCCAGAGCTTTCTAAGATGAGCTGTAGATGACTGGATATAGGCAGCCTGCTTTGGATATGAGAAGGAGGAAACCTTTGTCCTCTTGCTCCTTTTCTCTGCTGGAGTTAGGATTTAGAGTCTCAGTCAATCATTGATTTATTTGAAGTGACAGAACTGGAAATGAGTGTAAGACCTTAGATTGCTTTGAAAATTAATTAAAGTCCTCTTTTTAAAAAATAATTTCATTCAGTGTAGAGATTAGACAGACTGTTCTTCACAGTAATTCACACTGGTCTCACAGCCCTCTATTTTGTGCCCTATTAGGAAACAAACCCTGACCTCTCTTCCTTTAACAGAACTCTGCCTTTCCTTCTGAGTACAGCTGGAATTTGGCTGTCCCCTTCTTTCCTATGCTGCACAGTCCCAACCTATTGATCTGGGTTCCACCAATGCAGTGTTAGACCCTGAATGTTGTGAATTTTGTGAGTGAAATACAACATTTTTTTCTGGGGTCTGCCCTTCAGAGTGTGAAGTACACACAAAGTTCACTGAGCTCTCATCCGTGTTTGAAGCAATGCCTCTAGACTGCAGAGGAGCCTAAATTCATCCTTGTGGCTTGAGAAATGTCAATAGTAGAAAAATTATATGTAGCTCTTTGTTTCTCTCAGGAGCCAGAGCATCACCTGCTGTGTTTTAGAGCCAACTGCCTCCACATATCCCAACAGCAACAGGAGTGAATGAATGGTCAAAGACTAATAAATTCTTGTCACATTTATTCCTGACACACACATATTGCCCCTTTTTTCCCTATATTTGTATTCATGACAGAAACCCTATATAAAATTTTAAAAAAAACCTAAATGAAAAGAGAAAACATCAAGAAAAGCAGTGTGGGGGCAAAGCAGCCACTGCAAGGCACGGTGTGTTGCCTCAGGTGGCAAAGAAAGTGGATAAAAGTACATACAAGCTCCTGGAGTGTGCCTGTAGTCTCCAGAGAAGTCATTCACCCAACATATTTCATTTCACATTTTGACCTATTTTTCTGGCAAAAATAATTTGCATTCTGCTGGAGACAAACTGAAAAATTATCTGTGGGTGGGCCAGGCTCTATCTACCTAAATGCAAAACAAACAAACAAAAAAAACAAATGCAGAACAAAAAAGTTCAGGATTCCGCTAAGATATGCAGGTGTGTGATTTCTTGTCTCCACCAGGCTCTAGAGCTGGCCGTAATTCTCATATCTCTGTCTTCCAGACAGGGTGAAAGAATACTCTGAGTCTCTGGAGGAGCTCATACCTGTGGTGAAAAAAAAAAAGAATGGAGGCATGTCTTGGAAGTTTTTGTCAGTGTTTAATGGTTAACTGATTTAGGTAAAAGAGGAATGCATTTCATGTAAAAAAAACCAAACCAAACACAAAAAAAATCCCCAACCAAAACAAAAACAAAAAATCCCAAACCCAACTCAACTAAAACAAGCTCTCTTTATTGAAGAGCAGCTGATAATATTTTCTGGCTTCATTTTGCAGTGCAGATGCAAGGGAAAGGACGCACACTGGAAATACTGAAGAGGTTCCTCTGGTGAGGAAGAAAAAAACCACGTGGAAAATATTCTTTCTTCCATGCTTTCACTGAAAACACTTTATTTTGTGAAAGAGTGGTAAGTACTCAGCATGTCCTGAGGATATTTGGGGTCATACATGTGAAACACAGATCCAGGCAGGGTGTTTTGAATCAAGTTAACTTGGCTGGGGAAGCACTTGAAAATGCTGCCTGCCTGGCTGCCACCAAGGCTAAGTACATTCCTAGAACACACACCTCTGAACAGGAAGGGAGTACAGAAGAAATAGCCAAAATCTCAAGTGAATCATCTTCTAGTTCTGTAACAGAGGACTGGATTCAGGCCGAGATCTAGAGCCACAGCCACTCCCAATTCCATCCCTCCTTTTGAAAGGGTTACATCAAAAACCATATCAAAAACCTTTCCAGGGCTGGGAAGTAGAGTACAAACCTCACCTTGGCCTTTGTGGCTCAGAGGCTCTGTTTCTTCTTATGGCAGTGCTTGGAAGATGGGATGTAACTGAGCTGTTTGAAACACCCAGAGATGAGAGAGGGAGTAGAGCAGCATGAAGATAAGAGCAAGAACCTTCACTCTTGCTGTTGAGGGGTCAGTGTCTGAAAGGAGAACAAAGCTAGGAAGAGATCCAGAACCAAGTAAGAACTGAAGCATTGAAATTCTGCAGCAAAAAGGTTTTGTATATTGGAATTTTCTCTTTAGTGGTTGCTCATATATTTTGCAGAAAAGCAGGGAGCACTTGGGTCATGAGGAAGAAAGTAAGGTTGGAGAGACAGCCAAGTGTGCAACCAGACATGGGAATTCCGGGGAGGGTGGGACATGGGTTAGCCAGACTTAAATTTGCAGCAGAAGTCTGCCTTATTTGCTGCAATGACAGCCGAGAGTGATGCCAGATGCCAGTCTCTGGTGTGACAGCAAAGATGAGATAAAGTAGTTGGCTGTGAGTCACCTTTTTATGGACACAAATGCAAGCACTGAGCATTTTGAGCCCTTTCGCTCAGGTTCTGCACAGACCATCCTGATCTGCCCAGCTTTCCAGGGAAACACCATCGTGTTATAACAAAGTGGGTAAAAAATCATGGTGCTCCCCGAGAGCTTCATTTACCCTTGTGGGGATGATTCATCTTAATGGGATACAAATGTAGAAATTCACTCACACAGAATTGCATTTAGAGACTACTACAAATGGATTAATGAAATCTATGAGGGAAAGCATAAATGAATGAATTCCATTTCTTCTTAGGTTGCAATGAAGGAAAGTCATTCCTTCAAAACAAACCAACATCTTGCTGCAGGGCAAATCCCATTAGGAAAAATAAAGGATGAGCTCTCCACGGGAAAAATCACAAAATTACATGACCCTATTCTACTGAGACACTACAGCTCTTTGGAGTACAGGCTAGGTTGGATACCCACGAAATACTCAGGACGTGATACAATAGATATGACCAAATAAAAAAAAAAAAAGAGTGATTTTTGGTTTCTTTTTTGTTGTCTCCTCTGTTCTATGCACAAAGAACCAACGCACAGCCCACAGAACTTCTATCGCCCCTGTTTTTGCATTGTAACAATAATAAAAGGTGTTTAGTTCAGTTTTTGGGCTTCTCTTCTAGTGTGGTAGCTCTTTAAATGGAAAGTTTAATCCACAGAGAAGTTCTGTTGTTTCCATGAAAGTCACGCTTATAAATATGACATTTAAAGTGGTAATTCCAACAATGCTGAGTCTGAAAATAAAAACTTTGCCAAAAAAAAAGCACCTCTAACAGAAAGAAAATCTGCCTGGCTTAAATACTCTGTGGTGACTCTTCAGGAAACCTTTCCTGGAGTTTTTAAAGGGCTCTGTTAGGACAAGTTGATGCAGTTAATTTGGAATATTCCCTCAGAGAGGCTGGTACAGTGTTATATATACACATCCACATGCATCCAGCAGTACAGAGAGGCCTGATGAAGAAGCTCTGAGTAAATATCTTGGACCCAGTTACTGGCAATAAAATTCAAGGGTGGGGGTAAGGCCCATAGAGGGTCTGGTCCTTTCTGTTAAGTTCACTATTTCCACACAAAATTATTTTCCCAATCATGTTATGGTGTTCAAGAAAGGTATTCAAGAGCAGTTTTGTGTGAATCTAGATCCCTTTCAGTGCTGACAAATGGTGTCATTTATATTGTTTACATATCAGAGGTGAAAGATTGCTGTGCCTGAAAATTCATTTATTTGCTTCCAGTGGTGGAAACTGGCAAATGAAAGATATCACCCCTTTTGCAGAATTTGTGGATTTGTTTTGTTGTGGGTTTCTCTTGGGTTCTTTTTTCTATTTTAAACTCTCAGAGCTATTAAAAAGAGCATATTTACAATGTTCTTAAACAGTTAAACATGAAACTGCAAGGAGAATGAAGAGAAAGTGGAATTATGTCACATGTCCAAGGCAAGCCACCACAGCCCAGGGCGTATCAAACTCTGAATGCAAGTTCTCTTTTGTACCAGCATATTACATTATCACTCAGGTCATCAGGCTTCATGAAGCACTACAGTGGGCTTTATGTTTCCTGACACAAAATTAAAATCTAATGGTGTCAGAAGTGCCTAAAACAACAAGATGCTTCAGGAAAACTTGAGAGATTAGGTAAACAAATGTGTGTGAACAGAATACAGACCTGACTCACATATATTTGTATGGGTTGACACAGCAAGACAGATGTCAGATAAAATCAGACCTTGACCAGTTTCTGAATAAAGTAGAACAGGAATAGAAGTAATGTTGTCTTTTACAAAACTGGTCCAAATCACCTCTCAATCTTCTTTTCTGTTGGATTACACATATCAGATTCTCTTCCAGGTTTTTGTTGTAGGCTGTGTCATACACCACAACTGGAGTTTGGAATTGATATTGCTCTGGTATAAAAGATTTTCAAAATGCACCTTTTCCAGGCTGTTTGGCCTCTAATCCTGGCTGTGGTCAGATTAGACATTCCATCCCAACAAAAATGAGCAACCTAAGTGAGCACTGGCAGAATATTCTCAGTAAGACCCATGGTTAACAACCCCAAGATGTTTAGGGCAAATATGGCCAAGTGAAACATTTTCGCACAGGACTGAAACATACTGAGGTGAGATATTCCACCTTTGTTCAGAGGGAGGAAGAGTACAGACTGACTTTTAAAAGCCTGTGTGGTCCACATTATTCATTTTTTTTGAGCTGTGTCAGGTTATCCATTGGAGGAGTAACACATCAGATAAGTGCAGATTATTTGTTTCTGGTATACAATCGGCTCCCTGATGAAGCACAACGTGCAAACTGTTTCCATGTTGGAAGCCCTGGATCACCCAGCAGTATTATTTATCCTCAAGAAATGCCAGTCGTAAGTGGCCAAGGGCTTCCTCTGGGCACTTTGATCTTTTGTCTTTGAACAAAAACTTTCAGAAATCCATAAAATGCATTGTAACCTGTAATTCTGGAGCAAGTCAGTGAATCTTCATACAAAGGAAATATGGACTAAAGAATCAGAAATTAATTACATAATTCCTTTTTCTTGGGTATATTTCCATTTTCTTAAGCCATAGCTTACTAGTGGAAAAGGAACTAAGAGAGGATTCTGAGCAGTAGCAGATATCATAGTTTTTGCTATTTCTGCTGGGTTTGATGCAAATTTACTGTATGGGAGCTTGCAACCCACAGGTCACATTAATGCCAAATTAACGAATTTTGCTCCTACATGAGGATGCAGGAAATAACTTGATTACTTTAAAGAATAGCTTACCCCGAACCCCACTGTAAGTAACAAAGTGGTCTCTAATTTATTTTTTTTAAATGGTCTCTAAAATTAATCCCAAATTGCAGAATCTTATATATCATCTTTTTCTAAATCCTGTAATTTCCATGGGTATTCAAGAAGTTGCTTAGTTAGATTCTGGAGTGACTTGCATTGAATTCAGAGCTTAAAATACTTACCTACCCAGATGAATATGATTTCTGTAGAAGCTGAGGTATGTTGGTAATCAGAGCTTATAGAAACAGAATGAGACCAGCTGTGGTTTAACACAAAGATGTAGGCATAGCTGTCTTATCCAGGAGAAATTTCGAACTTCTTTCTTGTTCCTCTCTTCCTGTAAGAAATTTTTTGGCCAGGAATGTTCTTTGCCTTGCATCAATTGCAGTTTATTGTGTCTGACTCTGCATCATCTGGGCTACATTTTCACCAAAACCTGGTCCCATATGCCAAGGAAATGTTTACACCTGCCCAGCAGCCAGCTCCAAGCCACCACAGTCATGCAGTTCTCTGTTATGCTGGGGTGTTGGTTAAGCTCAAAACTTTAAAAAATGGGGGTAACTTGTAATTTTCCTTCTAATTGCTGCCTGACCTCAGCATTTCATCCTGAAGCCAGTGGAAAAATTGCAATGTGCAATTGCACGTGTCTGTCTGTCTTACTGTGTGTCAGCTTACAGCCTTAGAATTTCAGGACCCACCAGCCAACTTCAGGCCAATTTGATGAGTAGAGAAGAAAGTCTTGCTGATGCACAGTACTTAAAATTTTATGAAGCTGGAGGGAGCAATCGAGTGTGACAAATATTACCTCCAAAAGTAAGGAGTTGCACTTCTTAGGTGTCAGAAAAAAAAAAAGTCCAAGAAAACATTTTTCATATGTAATACAGCTGCAGGAAAAGGTCTAGCTACAACCTGCATGTTATTAGACAGTGGGAAATCACCTGAGGCTTGCAAGCACAAAGAAAGAAAGAAAGAAAGAAAGATTTTGTCAGAACTGTTTAGAAGATGTTACCTTATATTGATTTGTTTCAGTTTAATTTTTACTTGTTTTTTTTCCTCCATGAGAAGGATGAGATGAGGTGTATATGTCCTGCAAAGTAGTCCAAATAATGATTTCAGCTGGTTAATAATGGATCTGTGATGGTGTCTTGGACACCTCACTGAAAAATTGTATTGTACCCTTCGTGAAACACAAAAACCTCTTCTGGTAAAAGTCTTTTGCAAAACCCATTTTTGACTGACACCCACTTTTTGATACAATCAATGAATAGTTCTGATACTCATTTTCTCTCCCATCAGTAGCAAGTAAAAAAAGTCTGTGCCTGTTTGCACACCTTCAATACACCTGGTTATGCTAGAACACTGGAAGTAATCTTTGCTTCGTAAATTGTTTTACAGATTCATTGGGAAAAGCTGATTATCCAGGAGGGAGTAATCAGTTGGGTAAACAGTGAGATAAAGAGAAATACTGTGTAGGCTGTGACACTGGCTCTCAGGAGTTAAAAAAATTGCTTCCACTGAGCAACTGTATTTGAAAGAAAAAAAAAATTAAGCAGATTGAAGTGTGGTTGACTGTAGAGTCTTCAGGTTTGGGAGGCTGTAGCAGTGCTAAAACAAATTTTTCTACCTAAGTTACTTTCCCTTCTTCCTTGCTAAAGCTCAGATGAGTGTGACAGAGCTGAAAATGCAGTGAAGATGTAATAAAACTGTATTTCATTGCCAGAATACCTGACAGATTAACTCCTTCCATTGAGTCTTTTATGAGGAACATACATTTCTGAAGAAAATTACTATCTGACTGCAGGGTTTCCCATTAACAAAGGGAAGCAAAGCACAGGTTAAAAACCAGTCCTCCATCACTCCTGGGCATGGGGAACTGAAAGATCAAAAATACAGCCACAAGAAGATAAAAGAGCTACTGAAGCTCGGGTTAGCATTTCGCAGAAAATGTGCACTCTATCATTTTGTGGGCAAGCACTCTGGTGTGATACAGTTCTGCAGAAACACTCTGGGAGTGGAAACAAACTTCTGTAATCTCTGAGAAACAGAGTTTTTCCTTGTGCTGCTTGTGGTGAGGGGCTTTAAAGAGCTGCCTTCCAAGTAAAATCATTAAACCCAGAGAAGCTGAATGCATTAATGCAATTTGCAGTTAATTTCAAACAGCATCTCCCCATAAAGAATGTAAAAATAAACAGATTCCACCTGTTTCTAGATCAGCCAGAAAAGCACAAGCTAGGCAGTGTAATCTAAACCAGTTGAGTGATAACTCCTCAATCACTCCATTGGCTGACTACAAAAACATTTCTCTTCCTGGCTAGTGATCTCTGTTCCAAGCAGGTGAAATAGAGGCGGTGGATGTGCTCATGTAACTCCTCTTGTGTGCATTGTCATGAAGTCTAACAAAAGAAAAGAAAAAATAAAAATCATTACTAGAAAACAAGAAATTATTCATTTACTTGCACTCCCTAAGTACTTGTATAAGTTTACTCAGTACAAATATTTTTGTGCCAGTTCAGGTTGACAAACCATCTGACAAGGAAAAAAAAGAAAAAAGAATTTTTTAAAAAAATGGGCAAAGTTAGAGAATGGATACCATCTAGTGGTACCATAGTGGTACCAATAAAAGGCTGGATTTGGTGGCTGCTTGGTTTATCTTCCCTCTGCATTTTTTGGCAGAGCCTTGGGGCTTGTTCATATCTGTCACTCTCCTTCTGCTGGAATGGTTTTGGAGCTGGCAGCTTTTGAGGGACATGAAGCTGTGCTAGACCAAACCTTTCAACCCCTAAAATGCAGCCACATGTTCATCTCTCAACCCCTCTCTGGAGGAACTGTAGCTTTTTAGGCTAGTGTTATATAATCATATAATAAACAGTTTACATATATTATGTAAATCTATAACAATTTTATATAATATGTATATTTAGCAAAATATAGAAATAATTTTATATCATAGATATAATATAAGTGCTTTGTTTGGAAGATGGCTTAGGCTTTGTGTTGAATTCCAGCATGCATTACAATATATGTTTTATGTATTTAAATTTTTTATTATATATTGTTTGTGACATAATATAAATATATGACATATTTATGTAACACATTATATTAATATAATTAAATATTTTGCTTTATATGTGTTTATATATTTAATATATTAAATATTTTTATATATACTGTAGCTTAATATATTGTATATTAAATTATGTTGATCTCAGGCTTAACTTTTGCTGCATTGATTTGATTGAACTTGATTGGACTGGATTAGAAAGAAATATGAGTATTTTTTTTAAGATGTTAATTTTTAATTCTGATATTACACTTTAGTTCCCTGCAATGTGTGAGGTCTCTGAGCTGCTAGAACTCATAAGAATTTTTTTCCACAGACATTCTTAATTTTTGTTAGACCTTTCAGCTGGTTTTTTCCCATCATCAATAAGAAAATAAGATATGCCAGCAATTTTATATTTTATTTTTATATTATGTTTGGAGACATCATCCAACCCCATGTCACATAAACACTTTCAAAGATGTGATTCTAAGTTGATTGAAGAGGTTAATTTGGGCTTTGGGGAAATTATTTCTTTTGTTGGAAACCACATATTTTCTTATTCTGTGGGAGTTTAAATTTTTTTGAAGCCTGAATAGAGGAGTTAAATAAATTTTTAGTATGTTAAGAAACTCTTTTCCATAATCTTTGTTTGTTTTTCTGATTGCACTACTGAGAAACACTTTTTTTCTTCTTTGTGGATCTGCTTTTAAGAGCCAGTCTAAAAATTAGAGCTGTCACCTCTGGAGCACACACATATTCCATACCTGCCTTTCTTCTCTATTTTTCGTCCTCATTCTGGAAAGACACTGCCCCAGAACAGGAACTTTGTGTTTTCATGTTAGAGGAGTTAAGAGAGGGACAAATTCTTGAAGTCAAAATTGAGAAAAATTTTTATGATGCTGAAGGAGGATTTTTGTTTCCAGTTTAGCCTGCAGCTGAGTCTGGACGTGCCTTCCCATTCATCCAAAGCTGACCTCCAGTTCTTGGCCAAAGCTCAAAAGTTTCATTTCTTCAGAAGGTCTTTAACAACTCTTTTTTCTATTAAAACAGTTTTAAGTAACAAGCTTAATGTTACTGTTTAATTAAGAATTGTCTTTAGTGGAAAAAAAAAATTCAAAGACACTGAAGTGAAAGATTTGCCTTCACCCAAATTGGTTCCTATACATAATATTTCCTGATGGCCTCAAGGCTTCTTGGACATGGTGAAATTATTATTTTTACCCACATTGTCTGCCCCAAATGTTTGTGAAAAATGTGGACCTCTGGCTGCTGCTGTTCTTGTCTCAGTTTTAGTCTCCTCAGCTTCCTGACATTTGCATCTGGGATAACCGAGTGTTTTTATCTGGCTGCGTTTCAGACTCAGGTGTTTACACCAACTATAATGACAATAATGTTATAATTTTCTTTATAACCCTAGTTATTTTGGCTTCAAGGACTCTATTGATGCCTCTGTGGCCTACTGTAGAATTTATCACTTTGTAGCAGGGCCTCCTAAAAGCTGTTCTTATGCAGAGAAGATCAGCATAAAATCTTTGATTTTGCTGAAAGAATTCACTCTAATTTCACAGAATTATCAAGTCTCAGTGTTGGCTTCCTTAACCATCTTCAACAGGGCGAGGAGCAGAAGAGCACTAAGGCACTGCCAGGGTGGGATATTCTTTAAATCCTCCAGAAGATGATTGAAGCCTGAAGCACAGATCGCGGAATAAAATCTTTTTAAAATTCAGATGTGTCATGGTAGCATTGAGGAGCTACAAAACATAAAAAATAACTGATGGAACATGGGCAAAGCATAAAAGAAAAAGATGGACTTTTTCAAATTGTCAGGATGCATTCAGGAGATCAGACAAAAGAAAAATAGACATGATTTGAAGAATCTTTTTAATCAGTTTGTAATATATTTTCTGAAAATAGGCAATGTTTTGATTGGAAAAAAGAATAAGATAAGATAAAAGAAATACTATTTTTGATTAATAGATCACATTCTCTCGGAAATATGAAAATGGAAAAATTACAAAAGAAGAAAATAAAAAATTCGTATGGGAATATTTTAGCAGTTGTAGCAAAAAACTGGATAAACACGGTGTCCTCTTCAGGTAATTGTTAAAAACTATAATGTTGCTGTGTGAATATTCAACTTGACAAGATGAAAAATAGATTTCACCATATTTTTTTAACTCCCTCCTAGAACTGTTGGTATTGAGGACACCTGAGAAGAAAAAATATCAACTGAGTCATGCTTAGCTTCTGCGGCCTATGGATTACTTCAAGAGATACAGAATTTCACCTCGCACATCTTTACAAGCAATTATTAACACGAAAAAAGAAGGAAAAATACTATAGAAACTTGAAGACTCTTTTAAAAGTACATGATTTTTACATATACATAATTATACTAACTGGTTGCACTTTTATAAAAACAATATAATAAAATACATTTAATGAAATGTATTTAATTTTATTATGTTTATTCAAGAAAACCTTTTATTTTTCTCAGAAGGAAAAATCCAAGGTTTGGACTATCATATTGCCAAGAATTGACAGTTACCAAGATGTGTTAAAGACATATCCACACGTAACCACCTCGTTTTATTTCTTTTCCTTTATTTTTTGCTGAACTACAGGACCCATATCTCCTCATAATAATCATCAGAGCCTCATAATAATATCTGTCATCAGAAAATGAGGGAAGGAAGGAAGGGAGGGAGGG
>VZDJ01000043.1:139041-155553 GCA_008694505.1 Cyanoderma ruficeps
AAGGGTAAAGTTTATAAAAGGAATAAACAAAAAAATTCAATTAAATCAGATTCATTAGAAGGACTTGTCTCTTTCTGTATACACCAACTGTGAGCAGAAAAGATCTACACTGGATTTGTAATGTTTCATTTTTCTGGGTCTAATTTAGAGCAGATTAATTGGTGAATAATCCATACCAATAATTGTTATCGTCCTTTATCATTATGAAGGTGAAATATCTGGAGCTACATTTAGAAACAAAAGCACCAGTGTTAATTCTGGCTTCTTGCTTGTACTTTCAAAAGCCACTTCCCTTTTTTTCATAGATTTTTGCTATGAAATCACATGCTCTTGGAGATAAGAATTACTAAAAAGCTCACTGAAGTTATTGCAACACTTTTCTTTGACCTCAGTGGGAATAAAACCTGTCAGATGCCCTCTATTTCCAGATTTTCTGTGTTGAAGCATCTTAGAAGTATAATAAAGGTTGATAAGGATTGTTTATTCCCTTTTGTGTCTTTCTTTGAAGTTCAGCTCTTACTCATTGGATTTGGGTCAGATGTGGCTTCAAGCTGGGTTTCCAAATATATGCATTTCTTTTCTGCTGCACAATTCTGATGGCCTATATAATTAAAGGGGTTTTGGTCTGGGTTTTTTTCTTTCAGCTGAACAGGGATCTGCATTTCAAGACAATGGTTTGAAGCAAAAAAAGTAGTAAAAATACACTGAGCACAACATTTTCCCCAAAAAATACAAACTTAGAAGGTTCTTCTGGAATGTATTTCATCTAAACATCTAATACGTGTTTAATTTATCAACCTTTTACAACTTGCCATACACTGATGAGGCTTACCCATAACATAAGTGGGTGCAAACTTCATAAATAGCTTGGACAGCCTGCAGAAAACCTGGTTTATTTCATACTCAGAAGATCAATTTTTTCAGGACTTTGGAGGAGTAAAGATTAATATTTATGCAAACCTGCAATCCAATAAAAAAAGGAAAAATTTTTTATGTGTGTTCAGAAATAGCAATAAGAGCATACAGTCTTACATAGGACTGCAGAAGACACATGAAAGCAGAATATAAAATGCACTGAAATATCCATCAGCTAGATTATTGAACAGTTATAAAAGGCAGATAAACATTCTCCATGAGCTGACAATTTAAATCTCATTCCATTTCTAAAAGCTTGTAAAAAATAGAAAAGTAGGAATACTGAAGTTTCTCCTCCTTAGTAATATTGAATATTTGTCCCTTGAAAATTGTCTTAATAAGGAAAAATACTGAGAATAAAGAATAATAGATTTTTATTTTGCCAAAGTTTAGTAGGATAAAGTGAAAATTTAATTTGTTTTGAAGGTTCAGTACTTCTCCTTTAAAACAAATTTAGACAAGAGAATATGTTAACATAAATTTTTGAACTACTCTAGTTTTCAGTAGAAAATTAGTGTGTGAGTTGCCATTGGAGTGGATATGATGACTTAAAACTAACCAAACACAGCAGGTCTATATAGTGATAAAATGTGCAACTGTATTCAAATTAAATTATGAGAAAAAAGTTTTGCTAAAACTTCACTTCAGGTCACAGCTGTAATTTCCACATGATGAGTTTACTTGGCACCTTCTAGACCTAAATTATTCTTATTTTTTTCTAATTTTCAAATTAGTTTTAAAATCATGTCTCTCCATTCCATACATTGATTTATGGATGATTTAGACATGCGAAAAAAAAAAAAAGCATTTATAATGATAGAATAAATTATTCTTTTTCACCATGCCTTAAAAAAAATCACTTTCTCACTTGAAAGACCTTGAGTTCTTGATATTTTTTTTTTCTTGGTTCCTTGAATTTTAAATGCAGCTTTCAAATTCTGCTCACACATAGCAAACATAAGCAGAAGACAATAGGATGGGCTGTGAACTCTAAAACCTGACCATGATGTTTTCTAAAAGTTTTTGGTTTCCAGGTGAAAACTGGTGGTTTAGAAACTCCCTATCCATAAATATAAGAGAGATATGAGGTCGTGTGTGTAGTGAATTTTAGCTGGAATGAATGAATTCTCATGCAGTAAAAGTACATAATGTTTTGCCACATCGCTTTTCAAAAATGTTGCTCACTACTACTGGAATCTTTTTCTTCAGCTGAAGCACGGCTAAATTTAGAGTAACTTGGGGGGGNACTGAGGCAAAAAAGCTGTTGAGTACCTCAGGCTTCTCCCCATCCCCTGTCACCAGTTTACAGTGCTGCTTAGAGTGAGGTAAACACCTTCTGTAATCTTTGATATCACTTCTGAACACACAGAGTTCTTTTTCCTGCTACAGCTGGGTACCATGGGACTGTAAAGAGAGAGGTGGAAAGCAGGAAATGGAAGAGAAAGGGGATGGAAAGAGAAAGGCATGGAAGGACCATGGAAGGAGGATCCCCCACACAGACTGTGCAGCTCAGAGGAATCCTCACAGCAAGGCTGATGCAATTTATGCTTCTCTCCCTCAGCTGTAACATCTGTGCTGAGCCTCAAACTTTCAAACTCCAAACATGGAAACAATTATTTCTTAAATCACAGTGTTTCATAGCAGGCCTGGAAACAGGTCTTTTCTCAAAGGCTTCTTTCGATTCAACAACAACCACATGCAGTGAGTTTGATTTTAGTTAGTTCCATTAATTATCATTGGGGTAAGGCTGATGCAAGTTTTGGTCCTGTAGAGCTGATCTAAATATTTCTGGTTTCTTCCTGAGTGGAAACATAGTGCCACATTAGCAAGCACTGTAATGCCATATGGCAGCTATTTTTTCTATCTCTATTTTTTATTTTTGTGGGCTCACTGAAGGATTCTCTTTTCTGTAATCCTTCCCATGAGATAATCCTGTGTTTTTATCTTGAGCTGCAAGGTGGTGTGAAGCTCCTGGACTCACAGAAGATGCCTTTTCCACTGGCAGGAAGGGAATGTAAGCATCAGGAATCCCAACAATGTGAAGGCAGGGCAAATGGTGAGAATACAACATAATTTTGAAGTTTTCTTGAGTATTTTGTAAATTTCTGCAGTTGGCAACTTTTAGAGTAGTCTTGATAAACATGATTTAAGTGCATTTCTTCTAAAATCTTGTGAAGATTCAAATCTGGAAACATTTGGAACTTCTTCTGCAAAAGTAAATAAATGTAGAAAAAGATTTTTTCAGTCCTCAAGTAATTTGTGACTATAAAGTGTGTTGAATCTGAGAAAGCGCAGAGACATCTATGTGATCTGCACAGAATTTCTATGCAGAAAATGAAGTGTTACGCAGAGAATGAAGTACTAACAAAGTTAAGATTTTTAAGGGAAAGCTGATTCAGAATTATCAGGGACTCACAAAGACTTTCTCAAAGCCTGACCCATTCAAGTAAGAAATATAAACTTCCCCAAGTGCAGTATGAATGACGGCAGAGAAAAAAAATAATCCACAAATAAAGAAACCCAAATATTTTTCAGATGAACTTCTGCATTTCCATAGCAACATGTTGGAGCTTATCAAAACCTGGATATCGTAACATGTTTTATGCATGTTTTAAAATGTATTTATTGAGGCAAAGAGCACTAACAATCAATCAAGCCAGTAAATGCAACGTTATAGATAAGAAAATTATTTGGCGTGGTTGGCTGGAAAATAAAGATTGTGCAATTGATTTTTTTTTCTCTTAGGATATGGCATGAAATATTATTAGCTGCTGATAAAAATAATCTTCAGCTATATCCATCCTTCGAGATTAATCTGACTGTGTTCATCTACACTAGATCTACACTAGATTGGTTTCAAAATCTCACAGCATCTTGTCCTATCCTGGACAAAACCAGGACAAGATTATATTCCTCATACATTATAATTCACCTTGACAAGTTTTTGGCAGGAAGATAGCCCGGGCATTCAATAGTACTTAGGCAGCAAGTACTATTATTCATGATCCTAGGATGCTAACAGATTTTCTCCACAGAGCCTCAAGAATATTCAGCATTTTCCAAGTGTTGTAATTTCAGAAAGTTTCATAAGGATGTAAATGAGTCGTAAGGTTCAGCCATGAATCCTGGTTTGCAGTGGTCAGCAGCAGGTGCCAAGAGAAGAACACAGAGCAGAAGGAGCATGAGGTGGACATCCCAAAACAGCTGGGCTGTGAAACTGGAGTTCAGGGATGCCCCTGAGTCAGGCATTGTTTGAGTTCAACAGCCCTTAAAAGATTTTTCTCCGGTTAATGTAAGGATTCTCCTTTTGAACCTGCTATCACAGTAAGTGCATTGGAGGAAGAGGTTTCACAGATTAACAGTGTGGTGTTGAGCACCTTTTGCTGTTTTGGAGGCTGAAGTACATGGATTTCATTAGAAGTCCTCTAAATTGACATAAAAAGAAACTGGAGTCACTGCATGAATTTTATGTCTGTCATGTACCATACAGCCTCCATCATCTCCTTTTTTTTCAGCTGGGGATATTCTGGGGCACAGATTTGCTGTTTTTATGGCAGAAAAGGCTGCATCTAGAATTTATCAGACCCCCTTCCATCCCCATGTTCCTGCTCATTTCTTCACTCTGTGCTTATTAACACACAATTACTTTCTTAATCATGACAGTTCAAGGAAGACATATTCTGAAAAAGTAATCTTCACACATCCTCTCATATTCATTCCACCACTTGCTAGTACAGCACAGACAGGCCTTGCTTTTTCAAATACAGAACTGATATACTGTTGGAAGCTTTGTGCCCATCAGAGGCTGGGTGGGTAGTCTGGTAACTCTTGGGGAATGTGTAAATAGAAAATAGACCAGAATTTGAGAGTTCTGCAGTCTCTCTGTCATTTTGTGCTAGAGAAATCAAGTCTCATTTAGCAGGGCTGCATGCAGAGGCTACATTGGTGGCAGAAGGCAGGCAGTAGGCCAGGCAGGCACCATTAACTCACAAATCACTTGGGATTTTAGACCTAGCTTTTAGATATCTATCTCTCCAGCTAGAGTTTCTAGCTGTGAGTTAAGCTGACACCACACTTTGTAGCCTCTTTTGTAAGGGAATCTGAGTGGCCAAGAACATCTGACTACTAAGTTGAAAAGCTGCTGAAACAGGAAAGAAGCACGGTTTGAGATACCTTGGCTTCAGTGAGACTGTGGTGAAGTTCTGAGTATAAATCTACAGACTGAAGTTTGTCAGAGCGCTGGGTGTGATTTGTGTGTAAAACATGTCTGGAAATGTCAATCTTCATCTCTGCTTAATTCCTTAGTGGTTGTGGCGCCCAATGAAGATTCCAAACATATGAGAATACCTAACATTTTACAGGTGCCTGACACAGAGTGATACAGAAGAGGAAGGTAAACAGAGAACTCCAGATGTGATGACTAGAGACAGATTCCATTCTCGCTTTTTGTCATTAATGATACTTTAGGAATCAAACCAAACCCCTGAGATTTGATTTTTGGCCAGGATTGACCTTTGTTCTTCTGAAACAGATCTGTGCAGTACACATGTTCATAGTAACAAAGAAGGAGGTTAACATGGTGACAACATACATAAAATATTTGAGGCTAAATGGATATTGTAGGGGCAAGGGCTCATGAATGTTTAAATAGTAACTGAAAGAGAGATACAGCAAGTAAGAATAATCAAAACCCCTGAAAGCTGAAGTTGTGCTTGGGCCCCCACAAGTTCCTGACAACTCCAACTTTATAATTTTTACAGAACCAGGTTTGTGTGTGGACAGCATGTTGTGATTTTGTGGCCAGTTAATTCTGTATATTAAAAAAAACAAAAACACAAAAACAAATAAACAAATGAGCAAACAAACCATCTATAACTCCACAGTCTTCCAGGGAGTTTAACAGTATTATTACACTTAAAGCTTCCACATTGCTTTTACCTAATGACCAGTCACATCTGCACCTTTCTGTGCACAGTGCTCTGCAAATACAGGGAAGATAATTGGCTTTTCCAGGGCTCGTATGTAAGAGAAAGTCTGATAAAATTCCAGAAAGGCATTTTAACAGGCAAAACAACAGATGGTCAGCAAGTGGAAGTCAGCAAAGTCAACTGATTGCAGTGTTGCTATAAAAGTTATAATTGTAAATCCTAACCCAGATCCTCTTAACTACAGCTCTGCTATTTCATTCAAATGTGATTTGGTTTTGGCTTTGGTTTCTTTTACTAGAAGATAGATATCAACTCCAAAATGTATTATTTTGTAAGAATTTTATATGTCCTAATCCTCTTCTGTTAGGTTTCATACATATACCATACACATAATTATCACTTTTTTGCGACATGAAATTTCTTGTAAAATTTATTGAAAGCTGAGTGAGTCTAGAGATTCAAAGGAAATGGTTTTGAAATTATTTGCAGTGAAGTCACCATTCCAGCATGATTCTTTCTAGTTAATGTCTCTTGTTAAGGCATGGGGGAAACAAAATACATCATATTTTAACAGTACTGTTACACTGTTACCCTTTGTTGCCAGGGAGACAAAGTCTGGAGATGAAATCCCAAATTCTCTAGGAGGTACTAATAATTCATCAGTGCTTAAGAACCTGTTGAAAAATTCTGCATTCTTGAAACATTTCTCTCATTATTCATCTTTTCTTTCAACACTTGCATGTGTACCTTTGGAGTTTTTTCAGAAGGAAATACACAGCTCCAAAGGCTGATTCAGTGACTGTGATGAAGAAGAAGGTAGCTGGAGTTAAGGGTTGGGAGTTTGACATTTTTACCTGGAAGTCCTAACTTACATGCAGAATTTTTAATCTATGCACTTTCTGCATTCAGCAGCATGGGTGAAATGGAGATTATACAAGGAGAAATGGCAGTGTTGACATTGAGTGGTGAGTCAGACTACTGACACTTGGCTCTTATTGATGTAAGAAACCCTGGACAAGACCCTGGACTGATATTGTCATCACTGCCAATGATTCCAGAAAAATTTCCAAGCTCCTGTTGTGTTTGTAGGTTGATCAGCTACAGGACCAAGCTGCCCAGAGAGGTTGTGAAGGCTCCATCCTCAGAGATATTCAAAATCATACTGGACATGGTCCTGTGCAGCCTGACTTTGGTTCATCCTACTTCATCACATGCAACAGTGGGAAATGTCCAGGGTTATTGTTTTAATAACAAAGTATGTAAAACACAGGGTCCATAAATTTGACAGTGCTGTTGTTAACAGAAATGCTTAGCAAGACATCCACAGTAAGATTAAGGAGGAACAAACCAGTTTCCACTGAATGATTTTTCAGTGTAATCACAGACACCACAAAACAATATTTGGTTTATGATATGTTTATCAAAATTGACCAAATTCCTCCACCTGCCCCCAGTCACAGCTTAGTGCTGCTCTTTGCAGACTGTGAGTTGCAGGAAACATGAAGGTCCATGACAAATGACATTTGTTAGAAAAGGTAAAGTAAAAGTAATCTCCAAGTTTAGGAGCAGCATTTTTTCCAACCAAACTAAAAGATTTTTCCAGACTCCCTTCACAGCGACTCAGAAAAAGCTTTAGAAGGATCAGAACACATGAAAGTGCTGTTGTTGCAAGCTTGACATTTTTTTGAGTCTGGCAGGAGGCAGACAAGGCATTTCAGGCAAGTAGCCTTTTCCATAGAGACATTTAGTTTCCACAATACAAATTCAAAATGCATTTTCTTTTTATATTTTTAACCTAGATTTTCCATGTGAAGCCATTTGCAAAGAACATTTGACAGTTTTTGAGATGAGGGGGTTTTCTCTGGTGTTGTGTCCTATTTTCTTTACTTTTCCCCTCATTCTCTCCATGATTCTGCTTTTCCTTGCAATGGTCTCAGGTACGTCTGCACCCCTGGGAAATAAGGAGGTTTTTCAAAAGGCATTTCCACACCATGGTACTTGTGAGTACAAATCAAATATTGATCTTTTTTTAGATAAGTTGGGATCATAAAAGAGTGCTTATTTGTGAGACAGACTGCATGACAGATATTCACTGATGGGATTCTAGTGTGTCACGATCTGCTAATGCAAGCAGTGTTCGTGATGGTTCGTTTACTGATCTCAGAGTGCAAAAAACAACACAGAGGGGATTTCAATATTCATCAAAACAAATGCACTGTTATTAGTGCAATCAGCAAATGCGATAGAAGGATTTGAAGGGAAATAAAGGATAGCAAGAAAAGAGAAAGAGGAGGTGGGTAATTGTTGCCCTGAGTTTTCTGTCTTTTGTCTTTCTGTAGAACTTTGACACGCAGCCTCATGTAAGTAATGTCTATTCTTAGAATGTTTACATACTTCTCCTGTGAGAGAAGAAATGATTGATGGTGATGTCCACCATCCAGGTTGAAGGGATGTAGTACACAACCTGTGTAGCCAATCCCTTGACCTCTGTACAAATGTATAAAAGGAGTTGGATTACAGATAAATTAGTTAGATAGTTTTCTACAACAGCCGTCTCCTGAGATTCATTCCAGGGTTCCTAAATTGGGACATGCCCAGCTTCGCCCCGCGACAGGTAATAGCTACCAACGGAGAGATGAAATCCTTGTGGTCCAGCCAATAGATCTGTCTTCTTCTGTAGGGAGATTTCAAAGTCTTTGGTTAACTCAGGGGTCCTTATAGTCCTTTCCAAAGTGACAGGCAGTTGGCCAAAAGGTGGGGAAATCATAACGGTGTGCTCGTTTTGAGAGAACGAGAACAGGTACAGCCGTCAGCAAGTGCAGTGTTAACGAGGACAGATAGAGCCATCAGCAAGTGCAGTCAATTCACCATGACTTGCCTATTGTTTCTGCTCGGGTTCTGATGTTCCGATGGAAAAGCGTGCCAGGATTTTCCATTGAACACACCTGCAGGCAACACTCAGCAAACATCCCCCTCAGCCAGGCCAGAACTCCTGTGTTGGGGTTTTAGAGTCCTTTTAGGGGTTTCAGTCTCTGTCCTTGATGATGGTTGTGAGGCAGATGAGAGACTTCGGACTGTCTCTTACATAGTGTCACAGTTAAAAATAACTTATAAACAGTGGGTAAAGAGGAAAATAAAACATGAAAGGTAACAGATTCCTGTTATCAAGCAACAGAAATACATGGAACTTGAGATGTGACAAATATGAAAGCTTTTCAATAGGCTTCTCAGACGTCTTTAAAGACACTTTCAGTTTCAGTTTGTTTATTTTTGTCCTCTATGTTTGTCTTGTTCTTACCAAGCGAAAGTGGGATTTTGTCCTTGTCTCCACAGAAGAGTAGGAGATTTAGGAAGTTTCCAAGTTTACTGCCTGGATTCTGTGGTCAAGTCTTCTGTCCACCCTGAGTAAAGCTTGCATTTTATTTTCTGCATCCACAAGGTAGAAAAGTTTTCAAATACTGCTTCCCCTCAAGAGAGAAGTTCCTCACGAAAAGCCTTGCAATGAAGGCCAGAAGGGATTTTCTTTTTTACCTCTCACACCACGTTTTTCCTTTAGAAACGCATGTATATATTAATCCATCATGACAAAGGACAAGGTGAGTTTTTCCTAAGTTTAAGCAGATTTCTGCCTTTCACTTCCTTTCACTTTCTCGATAAGGAAGCTTTTATTTCTGGGCTGGCATTTGGAACATTTCTGTTCCTGTAGCACAAATTAATAAACAGAGGGATTGGAAAATTTTTCAACCTATGCAGGAAGCAAGGAAATCCTCTTCTAGATTGATGGGCAGAACAGATGACAAAATTTGTCTCTGCTGTGCACTAAAGAGACTGCTAAGCATTTTTATTTCTTTTCCCATAAAACAGGCAAAGGAGATTTTATTCTTTCAATGAATATCTGTAAGCCACTCTGATGAGATGGTCACGAAGAGGGATATCTTCCTCTTGCAAGAAGGAGGGGAGGAATATTTTTTTTCCCTTTTTGCAATTGCTTTTTTTTCCATCAGAGCATGCATCTGAAAGATGTGATCCTATCAGATAAACCTGTTGCCTTTCAGTGGAAGAGCAAAGAATGGGATATCTTTTTTTAAAAAAGAAACACTAAAATGTTTCCATAATAGTTCTTTTTCTACTAGTTCATTATAACAAGGGAATTGTGATAAAGAGAGAAAGAAAATAATTTTTAAAATGTTTAGCTTTCCACTTCAGCAAGGTATGCCACCTCTTTTTTTTTCCCTGAGCCTGCTCTAGTAACAATGAAACTGTGAAGAAACTACCATTGAAAAATATGTGATTTAATGTTATCTAGGAATAGGTAGGAATGAAAAGTGGAACGCCTTGCACCACAGCAGTATATGGTGAACAAAGCAAAAGGGAGACTGCACTTACAGGTCTGCAAAGAACTCATAAACCTAAACAAGAATTAAATTTTGCCCCCCACCCCGGGAGTTTTGTGGATGCCACAAACTCCAAGTGTCTCTTCATTTGTTGTGAGCTGAGCATCCTTGTAGCTCCTGAAGAACACAGGCACACATTTAATACTGAAGTCTTCTCAGAGACCTGAGAACTGCAATCAAATCTAGTTGGACTTAATATTTGTGAGCCTTTGGAACATACAGCCTGTATACACCAGAAGGGAAAATATTTCTCTCTTGCGTCCACAGTGCTGCCTGTCTGAGATCCATGGGATCACCAGAAATTCCCTAAAAATGTTGGTCTATAAATTAAATCTAAGAAGATGAAGTACAGTTCTCTTCTCACACAAAGAAACCTACTAGTTTTGGACACCACAAGATTAGCACCAAAGTGGAAAACCACCTGGATGGCCCAATTTAACTCCAAACTCAGAGGCCTTACCTCATAAAAGCAAAGAGGTAATTGAAAGGTGGTTAAGATGACAGCTAACACTGTTACCAGCAAATATAATTTGATGTAAAATAAATCATAAGGGCAGGTATCTATTAATAAACATCCACAAAGCAGGCCACATAGCATTTCACAATACCTTCAGGTCAGAAAGCCAGGAAACTGTGCTGACGAGAGAGCACCATGGACACTTGGAAAGGAAGCCCTCTCATTGCTTTCAAAAACTTAAAGGCCAACATGAAACAGATATAATTGCATTTGGCTCTGAACTTCCCACAAACGCTGGATTTAAGTTAGGCTAGACAGGCACCCAAACTGGAAAAACAGAAACTCCATCTGTAAATAGGGCCTGCCACAGGATGGGTAGTTCTGTCTTGTCCCCTGAATGTCCCTCTTCCTTTGAATAAGAAAAGTCTTTGCAAGACATGCTTACTTCCGTGTACACAATTCTATTATATCTATAATAATATTTGATAATATCACTGTAATATTCAGGAGGCCCCATCATACACATGTATCAATCCTGCTTGAACAGGCTAAAATACACAGAAACAGAGTCAGTGCTCCAAAAAGCTGATTGTGCAAACAAAAATTGTGAAGTAATTACCTTAAACCTTTACATCCTTATGGGATTTTAAAAATTCCATAAAAATAGAGACTTTAAAGAGTGTATTGAGGTGGGGTGTTCTCTGAATCTATAGAAATAGAGAGGAGAAAAAAAAATCCTATCTCAAGAAGCAAGTCACTTCTAATTTTAGAAATTTAGGACCATTTGCTTGAGCTGATTCTTTAGATCTACCCTTGACACTGTTGCTAAGAAAAGACATAAGGCTTCTTTTGTTCAGTAACTTTTACTACATGAATAGTGCTGCTGCCAATTAGTGCTCCCATTAGAAGAAAACATCTCACTTTTCAAAGGCAGTAGTTCCATCAAACTTCAATACTGTAACCCTCCTTGTTTAGAAAAATAAAAATTATACCAGCTTTGATTTTTTTTTAACTGAAAATAATTTAAATTCAAGCAATCTTTCAAATATTCTTTGTATGGCTTTTATTGTGGGCATTCACAGGACAAAAATCATGGCTCAGACTTGATACAAAATGTAAGGACTTTTTGCCTTTTTCTATTATGATGTGGACTAGAGCCTGGTCTAAAGATGTTAGCTGCTGACAGACAGACAGAAAGGTCTGTCATTGTGCCACACCGCTGTCTGCTCACATCAAAACCATAATTTTGCCAGGTAAAAAGTGCACTGTGCCTGGGATAAATGGGATATGGAGCCTCCTGCATATCACAGAGATTTGGAGTTGGCCCACACCAGACAGACACATCACTCCCTGCCTTCACTGCCAGGGGATCAGGGGAACTTCAGACTGTGCTGTGTAAATTTTTCTAAAATAGGGCTATGATATTTATAATGTTACAAAGGACCCGATGAACAATATATTTTACTACTTATTAGCAGCCAGAAATGGAGATGCTAGATAGCTTTCAGAGACTGTGTTGGGGTTTATAAAAACACAAGAATTACACTTATAAAATCCTTCACCACCCATGATGAAAGCATGCCACTGATTTCACTAAAGGTAAAAGCACACTTTCTGTCACTTTCAAAGAAGGAATAAGAGAGAAGACAAAGGAAGACAAAGGTATTGCTTTTCATTCTGCAGGAAAGCCCATCTCTGGCTCCTCAAGTGGTTATTCATTGCTGTTTCAGCAGCGCCATTTGGAGAAACTACAAGTTCAGAGACATGAATCCATTTTAAACCTGTGTATGATCTGGCCCCTGCTCTGTGTGATGGTGCTTGCTCACTGTTGGTTTAAATGCTGTTACTAAGAATACCCAGCAAGGAGGAGTTAACAAAAAAAAAGAAAAAAAAAAAAACAAAACGCTACCCAGGGATGGAAGGCAGTGGCCTTTCTCCAGTAATGTTTGATAATGGGTTGTCTTGTCATGACAAGTTTCCCATGGAGTCCAAGTAAACTTGCTGACTGAGTCCTTAATGTCTGATTCCACTCCAGTACAAGCACAGGATAATCTGGAAATGTACAGATCTGTGTCATGATGGGACCTGTTTCACAACAGTTTTGTGCAAGCTCTCGGCTCTTTTCAGGACTCTCAGATAAATGGGAGGATTTGTCATAAGCTTTTTCCTGAGAGATGGATTTACAGAAAAGCTGCAGGTGGTTTCTTTTCAATTTGAAGGACAGAGTTGCAAACAGTTCAGTTGGAGCCTTTTCTCTTTGGATTCCTTCTGTTCAACTGATGGCAGAGTATGCTTGTGTCAGACAAGGACAGCAGCCCTGTCCAGCACAGGAGGCAGTCTAGGGATCCCAGGACATTGATTTGGGACATTTCCCAGGGACATTTCCCCTGCCTGAACCCTTTCATGTGAGGAACTCTTCATAGGAGTTCAAGCTCACAAATATAAAATAGATGCCCCCAGAACGGATAGAGATGAAGAGAAGTACCTTTCTGAAAGAAGTTCCCTTTCATTTTTGCTTCTGAAAATACTACTAACCACTGTTTAGAATCCCTAAAGTCAGAAGAGTGATAACCTATGGCAATCAGGTAGATTGGGTTTGAGGAAAGCACGTGAAGGTGTGCACAGGTGAGATTTTGTGGATGTGTGTAGGTCTAATCTCTTCTCCAACATGTGTGCCAAGATGCATTCCCAGCAGGTTCATTCTGCCTGAAAAGATCTTCCTCCTCCCATGTGTCTCCCCTGACATCACACAGCTGACAAGAAACCCTAAAGTGCAGAGGAGTCTCTGCAGATATTGCAAATGCCCACAGTGGACACCCAGCTGCAGCAGGAGTGTAAATGAGTGGCCAAGCACAGCTGCTTTTAGAGCAGTTTCATTTTAGCAGCAGCAGGAAAAAAATGTTGTGATTTACAGACCATAACAGTCCAAACCTCACAGCTGTGTGTGCTGCATTATCTCATTTTAATAACTAGACAGATCTCATTTAATGTCAATCTGACCTTTCAAGGTTGTTCTTTAAGAAGGCCTCAGCAGTCAGTGTAGCATAGAAATGATGCCATCCTTGCTTAGAGAGGGGGAAAAACTATTTGTCTGGGACAGACAAAATGATGACGTTTTCAATGACATTAACCAGGCAGTACCTTCTCCTTTTTTACCTTTCCTTCCACACTTCCTCCTCCACCACTTCCCAGCTCAGCCTTTCCAGGAGCTTTGAACTGCTCAGGCTGAATTTATCAGCATCTAGTAAAGTTGATGTGACTTATGATCATTCCTCTCATTATAATGATAGTAGTTAAAGGTTCCCTACAGGTACAAATTAAATATTATTTTAGCATTAAATACTAATATATGCTACTTTCAGAGCTAATTACTATTCCAGGGGACCAGGTCGAGGGTTTTGGAAGTAGATACTTGATAAAACC
The DNA here is from genome assembly GCA_008694505.1 of Cyanoderma ruficeps. NCBI lineage: Eukaryota > Metazoa > Chordata > Aves > Passeriformes > Timaliidae > Cyanoderma > Cyanoderma ruficeps. The sequence continues at coordinate 153,159 of VZDJ01000043.1, forward strand.
ACAACTGTTTTCACTCAGAGGTCAGGTAAGACCCACATAAGACATAATTAAACTACAGTCCATCTAAATTTTCTACAAAGCTACCTGGATAAATGGCCATTTCCAAATGTGCACTTTGTTCAAAAATTCAGAATCATTTCTTGCCTTCAGCTTTATAGAGGGGAAAATATGAGTTTTAATAAATATAAGAAATGTATCATCTGTCATTTTAACACATTTGATAACAATATGGAAATTATGTGCATGAAAAAGGAGCTCAGAAGAGCAGAATTAGCTACATAATTACGTACATTTTTAAGAACTTCAGAAATCATGTTCCAGAACTGGCTGTGAATTAACACACCATACTCTTCAGGAAAGGCTTGTATTGCCACAAGGAAAGCAGCAAACCAATTTGGCCAAAATTTCTCCTAGCAATCAAAATGAACAACTGAAAGTCCAGTCCTACATAAAGAATTCTTCCCTGACTGATGTGGTGGTCTGGGTTAAAGTCAGGACCTTCCTGAAATTCAGAGTAGTTATTTGTATGTCCGGAGACGTGTTTCTAGAATTAGCCACCATATAATTACAAAATAATGGAGACCATTTGACCGGTTCAGCTCAATCACCTTTCTTTTTTTTTTTTTCCTCTTATGATAAAATGTGTTATGGGCTGATAAAAACTTGAATATTATCAATTTGGAGCCAAGGTGCTCAGAGAATGTCCTGTTGTCTTTACTTTGAAAAAAAGGCAGCTTCCTTTTCTCTTAGCCCTGTCATTACTGCAAAATCTGGTAAATTCTGCTGGCTCGGAAAGTTGAGTGATTTCTTGAAAGAGCTTAGGAACAAGTAACAGCTACAAAAATAAACAGTGTATTTATTTTGGGACCTTTTTTCTCTTGATGCAGCTGTGCATTCTTGGGTGATTTATCATCAGCACCCAGGCTTATGAGTTTTACTGAAAACACTTAAATTTGTAAGAAAGTAAAACAATCGCGTCACAATAGCAACAGAAACAGGTTTTGGTTAAATACTCCTGAATTTCCATGGCTATGTTTTATTTCTATCTTCGCCTTTTCTGCGTTAATTATTTACATCTCAAAGGCATTTGGTCTTCAAAAAATGACACTTGAAAAGTTGTAGGCTTTGGCTAAGCTGTGGGCATGAGTGATGTTGAAGAGCTGATATCTGAAGTGCCTGGTAGTCTTTGGTAGGAAAAGATTTGTGTCATTCAGGGTCACAAAGGAGATCTCCTGACATCCTCCTGAACTTAAAACTCACTACAAGAACAAATGTCACTTCTTTTAACTTTTCTCTCTCTGGAAACATCATTTATTGCCTGCCTTTTTTGCAGTTCAAGTGAGCACATGTGCCTTTTAGAGTGACAGATTCACTGAAAAAAGCATAAAGACAGACAAAAGTTACAGAAATATCAGTTTACTTTTTCAGTATAACTCAATGAAATAAATAAAGGTCCTATTCATTAACATTTCTCTTCATCTGAAATTTTTCCACTATATAAAATAAGCACTATATAAACAACCCTCACGCAATATAACATAATACGTACAAAATCCTTTGGGTTTAAATACATTTATACAATAGGAAAAAGCATAATCAACAGCATTTCTTCAATCTCCAAGGCAACTGATTCAACAAGAAATATGTAGACAAATTCTACAAGTTGTTCCATAAAAAAAAAGAAATCTTTATGCCTTGCAAGTTTTTTTTATCATCCCTTTTTTTAGGTGGTTAATTGAAGAATTATGTTTCTCTTCTTTGACCAGTTTGGTGTGCATTATTATTATTATTATTATCCCTCAAGGGGCTTTGATGTCAAAATATCCACAATAGTTCTGTTCCTGAGCTGGAAATAGCTGTATCTTCATCCACAGAATTGTTCTCTCTCCCTCAGAAAATAAGAACAAAACAAAAGAAAAAGATACCCTCCTTCCTTTCTCTTTTTGGGCCTGCTAAATAAGGCTCATTTCCTGACACCCTTATTCATCCCAATATCTGTCTCTGAGAGGCGAGCTTGATTTTTCTTGCAGCCATTTTTCTGGGGGCAGCATCCTTTTTCCAGTGAAATTACTCAAGGAATTTCTACTACCATTACCTCAGTCATCTTCCAGCATGAGCCAGGTAAACTTAGAACAACTCCATTTCTCCTCTTGCTATCAAATTTTCTGCTTTATGCTAGAAGGCATCAAGCTTTTCTGCCACAGTTTAAGGCTGACAGATTTTCTTGAGCATTATTCTCTGTAGCCATTAGTTTTGTTCATATATCCACACTTAATAAATGTGACTTTCCGTCTAGAGTGTCTTTGGTGAAGAATAATTTCCAGTGATGAAATTACCAGGAAAATAACATCACCAAAAATAAATATAAAAAAAAAATTAAAAAAAAAAACCAACC
>VZDJ01000043.1:155561-168765 GCA_008694505.1 Cyanoderma ruficeps
AAAAAACCAACCAACCAAACCAACAAACCGAAACCCCCCCCCCACAATTAATTCTAAAGAGAAATAACTCCAGAGATAATTTTGGATAGCCACTGGATAAATGTCTTCAGCCTGAATCAGCCAAGAGAAAACCACCATAAGTGAAAACTACTGTTTGCAAGGAGCAATTATTTTTCCCAGTCAATACTGACAAGTATTACTCTGTTTTCTTCATTTTCATGTTTAGAAACTGTTGCAAAAGCTCCTAGTATTTCATAGCTGCATATTTAAAACATAACCTCTAGTCTACTTTATCACCTACTAAAAAACCCCCAAAATTATAGAAATAAAAATAAGAGCAACAACATACTCCACCAGGGATTCAATCTGTGATAATTCACACATCCTTTTGATATTGCAGATGTACCTTCAAGTGGCTGGAGTAGTTAATTTCAGTTTTCCTGTCTAGTGGTTCTAATTTATTTATGAAATTTTGCTGAGAAAGAAACCCGAGTGGAATTTTGCTATTCTGAAACTTTCCTCTTGGAGAGGAAAATACAGGAGAACTGGGGGCTGGCTACAGCCAGCTCCACACACCCCAGTGGAAGCCTTTTCCCTTGCTACTTGATTCCACACGGGAGAAGAGAAACCTCAATTAGCAGAGAGCAAAAAGGACTGTATGGATCAAAAGTAAGCTGACTGCTTAATTATGGATACTGTCATTGGTCAGGTTTGAGATTTCCTTCTCATGTTTGCTCTTGTTTGCTCATCCCAGTGTACAAGGCTGCACAAATTACTAATTCATTGGGAAAGGATGATTGTCCAGATGGAAAACACCTGTGCCCTCTAACTAGAGGATGCAACTAAATTTTATCTTCTTGCAATACAACTGAGGCTTTAAGCAAGTTGATTTAATAAGAATAAATCAATGAAATATCCAGAGCTACTGCAGAAGTCCAGATAGAGAGGATTATTCAGTGCATTCTCAGAAGGATTTGCACTTCTTTTAAAATGAAGAATTAAATTTAATCCCGATTTTAGCTTTTGTGTTGCATTTAGGCTGCTGCTGGGTTTTTGTGTTTGGTTTTGTTCTTGTTTTTTTTCTTTTCTACCTAACAGAGCCATGGATTGGGAAGCTTCTAAACCTGTTAACCATTCACACCATCTTCAATTTGCCAGAATCAGTGTTAAGGCGGTTTAATTTAGGATGTTTCACAAAAAATAACTTAATTTCAGAAGAGAAATGGTACCAACACTGAATATATGAGATGCAGGAGATATTTTCAGTACTTGTAGAATTTCAAGAAAAAACTCTACTGTTTTAGATAATCCTCTTTCTCTGTGATCTGATGTCTTTGAAGTGGAAGTGTCTCACCCAGACAAGAATTCAGAAACTAAAAATTCTGAAGCAGAGGGAAAGAACACATACAAGTGGAACAATTCTGAAAAGGAGGCTTTTGCGCAGGAAATATTTTAGTTTCAAAGTACTAACATTTTGGCAAAGATTATGTCTTGTAAATTGCCAAGGTTAGAAACCAAAAAAGGAAGACCAACAAACTCAAAACAATCAAAACTTTTCCTTTGGGGCTGAAAAAGTGCCAGGACTATTTTTCACCACTAATTTAAATTGGAGGTTTTCCCTTGAGAATTTATGTTTAGTTAAATTCTAATTTTTCCATCAGAGGGGGAAGTTTTTAATTAAGTTCACTGCTCTTCATTGATACTGAGGTTCCTCTCTCCCCATTCACTGACTTTAAGATGGGACCTCTGGTACTATTTGGTCCCAACTGCCAAAGTTTTGGGACAGGCAGGTATTTTAATGAGCATAATATGGCTTCAGTGAATGTTTCACAAGCTTGGTAAACATTGTGGTCTTTCCTCATTCCTCTGAAAAAAACATTGGTTGTAAAATAAATGTTTACTTCTTTTACAGAAAAAGCTGAACAATTTTCTAAAGAATTGTGATGTGTACCCTCCTATCAAAAGTAACTCAGATGGACTTCTGAAATGTATTGGAATTTAAAGGCAAACTCTTCTTATTAAATCTATATATTGCTCAAGAGAAAGTAGCTACCAACAAGATAATTGAAGCATTGTGATCAGCAAATGTAATTTTTCCCTGGGGCAGCACATGTTAAAAAAATGCAAACAGCAGTGTAGAAGAGGGTCTGCATAAATGAAAATGGTATTTTGAATAGAAGAAAAGATTTGAAAGCAGCAACGCAATTCCTACTGTATTTCAGAGCACATAAATAGAGAATAGATGTGTCTCACAACAAAAATTTAAAAATTTGCTGAGTATTACCTCTTCTATTTCAAAAAGCAGCACATTGAACATAGATTATGAAATGGCTCTAATTTAAGGGTATGAGATATCAAATATAGGACACAGAAGTGACATAATTTTGTTTAATTTCTCTTCCCAAGACAAAAAAAACCCATGACAACAAAAAAAAAAAAACCCACCAAGAATACACACAATTCATGAATTATGCATTTTAAAAATAGAATAGTGAACAAAAAGTTCTATCTTTCAGGGAGGTTCCACAGTGAATGCTTGACTAATGGAGATGAATAAGATCTTTATTTTTGTGATCCTTGCTCTCTGCAGACTTTTTCTCTCTTCTCAGAGTGGCATTGTGCCAGTGACCATGTGAGATGAGATGCTGGAGCAGTCAGACTGTCCCTAAGGAATCCCATGGTGTTTAGTCTTTTTTCCCTTAATTCCCAAAGGAAAAAAAGATCATTTGGCTTATTTCTCTCATCCAGCCTTGACAAAATCTGGTAGAAAGGAAGAGGGTGCATCCAAGAAGATCCATCAGACTGCTCCCAGACTGAAGGACACAAAGATTTGAGAAAGGAAAGATGAAAGCACAATCACTCAAAGCTGCCTTGGGCAGAAAAGAGAGCACAGCAAAACATTCTGGAACAAGAATCCTAGGACATGCCTTGGGCAGGGAGCCAGCTGCACACAAGCAGCTCAGGTCTTACAGAGGAGTGTCCTGATGCTGCTAAAGTGGAGCTGGAAAGGATTGCAACATGTTCTTCAACAAACGCACAACTGTGTCAGGTACATTGACTGAAGCATTGTGCAACAGAAAAAATGAAACTCAAATTTAAGCACTGACAGTATAAACAGAATCTCTGCCCCACAGAACAGAGTGATCTTACATGCTAAAGCCTTCAGATTAGAAGAATAAAAAAAATATATTTTAAAATGCATAAAAACAGGGAGAGAGGATAAAAATCATGAACAACTTATCCTCTCTGTTCAAAAGGTAACAGTATTTAGGGGTTGTTGTACCCACAGAAATTACCTGTGAAGTCCTGTAAAGAAGTTATAGCATTAATGTTCATTCATTATTACTTTTCCACATGAAAGAGAAAAGCCAAAAATCAGCATTCCTGACTATATAAAAATGTATGAAATTCCTCTCTGGAAAGAGTCTTATGCCTCTCATATTAACACAGTTGCATGAAGAGTGCTTCACTGACTAAACCACTCATGTCAACAGAATTTAGGATTCAGTCCCAAAGTGAATGGATTAACATGTTACCTCTGGGTAGCGATTTCCACTAATTGCACTGCCCTGATGCTTTTCAGTACTCCCCCACCTGTTATGAAGGTAGGACCAAACTTTGTCAGGACTCTCTGAAGTTCAGCTGATGTAAGAATTTGAGGGAGAAACAATCTGGTTCTGCAGAGACAGAAAATGCCTCACTTGATGCTCATTATAGAGATACTCATTGCTCTGAAACCAGAAGCCCTCAAAGTCTCCACACAGAGAATCCTATCTTTGGCCCAGTGTTTTGGCCCAGAGTCTCCAGGAAGCTGATTGTCTTCTCCAATGGTCAAAAAAAAAAATTCCTCCAAAAAAGTGATGAAAACAGGAAGAAGCAGAAAGGGACACAGCAGATAAGGCTGGGTAATTTTAAGCTTGGAGTGAATTATGCAATTTGGATTTCAATCCAGTTGTCTGAGTCCCCAGTCCTTGTGAGTGTTGGCTTCTTGCTCACAGCTGAGTGAAGGTTTCATTTACTTTCCTAGGTGTGATAGTGTTTTGAAGGTTCTGTGGACTGGATAAGAACATTGTGAAGGGAGTGAAAAGAAGCAGTCTGTCTTTGGTTCTGAATTTGTATTTAACTCCAAGTAATTGCTTAGTCCCTTTGTATTTTCTTCTCTCCCTGTTAGAAGAGCTGCAGCATGATGGATGGTGCTGTGTAGCAGGAGGTGCCATGGATTTCACAGCACCAGCCTGTGAAAGCTGCATTTTGAGTGCCATCAACTTTTTTTCTATGTGATTAAAAAAAATTTTTCTTGACTGTGAGCTGAATAACCCATAGAGTTCAGCTGTTCTGAAACTATTTTACAGTTAATATTGAAAAAAAGTAAAGGTAGAACAGGCCAAAGGACGGCTCACGCAAGCTGCAGCCACTGAGGAATGTCTGTGGTGCTTACAGATTCTTGGGACTGACTCATTTGAAAATCCATGACTTGTTAGCTTATAACTTTGTCCAGTGCTGGGGTTTGTGGCTGGCTGTGCTAGACTCCCCCCAGCCATTTCCCAGTCAAGAGCTGGTCAAAAAACAAGACATCTTCAAGGAAGTGGCCATCAGGTTTATTTCACAATATCTTCATTTCAGTAGAAATACAAATATTTGATTTTAACTCTGTCTCCTTCTTGTGGTTCTTGTTCACCTACATCCATTTTTTAGCCTGCTCTTAAGAACAAAATACTCCCATAACTCTCCTCCCACCTAATCTTGTTGCAGGTTCTTGCTATAGTCACCAGGCATAACCAGTTTATTTTCTAGAGGGAAAAGACATAAATTAATTCAATAAATTCCCTATATTCTGTGTCTCAGGGTATGAGCTAAACAGCATTTTCACCTATTCTGGAGATCCCAGTTGAAAGGAATATTATTTATTCAGATACCAACCAGCAAAGATGTCTCCACAAAACTCTCTGAGAGTTGAAGTGGTACCCAAAGGGGGAAATCTCTGCAGATTGTTTTTTTAGTCTTTGCCTATCAGGCTCATGGGTCTTCATTCCAATAGTTCCCTTGTGCAAAACCTGGTTTAAAGAATAGACTGACCCTTGGAGGCAATTTATAAACAACAAAACGGCAAAAAAAAGTATTTTTTGTAATAATTTTTACTGGAAGAAAAATATCAAACTAAATCCCTGCTTCCTCTTAAGAAGAGAGAGAAATAAAATTTATTTTGAAACAAAAAAAAATTAGTATACATTGGCACAATTTTCTTCCAGAAAAAATTGTTCTTCCTCACTACCAGTTGTCCCTTGCTCAATCCAGTGGACTATGGCTTCTGTTCAGTTTTCTCTGAGTAGTTGTGAAATTTTCTGATAACCAATTTTATGGAATGGGATTGAGTATTGATAATTTGCTAAAATATTTTTTAATTAAAAAATAATTTAAAAAAGACAAACAACTGAGCATTAATCTCAGCCTGAGGCAGAGTTGACTGTTAAAGGAAAGAAGAGCTAACCCATGGCTGAATTGAGGAGAATGGAGATGAAGATAATGGCAGCTTCAGACAAGTCCATCTCAAACAAATTATTAAAATTTCCAAGTTCATTTCTTTTTCCTGCTGCTCACTGCTGCACATTTCATATTTCACAGACCTTGCCTTTCTGATGCCCATGCTCAAACATTGCAGAGGTCACAGGAATGTGACCCAGGCAGGAGAAAACCCACATTTGCCTGGAACACCTGCTGATGGTGAAACTCAGGACTTTACAGCAATTTGATCATAAAAGGCATCTTGTGATGGACTGAAGATTTTGCAGAGTACATAAGATGCTGTTAAGGTTTCCAGAATTGAAATCACAGGCTTGTTTTCAGAAATGCCTGTCCCTCACCTCTTCTTTCCACTGTCTTTCCTCTGCTATTGCTAGAGCACCCAAATTTTTAAAGGGATTTACCTTGCAAGGGTAAAGATTTTTGGGAGTTTTTTTGTGTGGTTTTGTTTTGATTTGGTTTTGGGATTTTTGTTTCTTTTTTAAAATCTTTCCTTGGCATTATGGGACAGATCTAAGATGGCAGAAATGCTGGTGGATTTTCTGACTAAAGACAAAGAATCTTTCACTTTCAGAGATAAGAAAGAGTTATTCTTGTGAAATGAAAGTAATGAAAGAGATTGGTTTACAAACATTTTTATTAGTATCAATTGTTAAAGTAAGGAGTTGATAGACATTCCCAATTCAAGACTAGATGATAATAAGAGAAAATGATAAAAGATAATAAAAGAAAAAAATAGGTAAAACCTCTGCCTGAAGTCTACCTTGAGCAGTGCAAAGAGAGCAAAGATGTTCAACTAATTATTTTTAAATGAGGTCTTGTCATTTGATATAAAATTGAGAGAGCAATCTGTGCTATGTCAATAACTTTCCTGTTCTGAACTGCTTGTTTCTGGTGTTGCGCCCTTTGAGAAAGATTGTGATTTTGAACTGCACTGAATGTGGGTAGGGTTACTCAGATGGTGATAAGAGTGCAGTCTCTGCATTAGAGAGCAAATTAGAAAGTGTGTCTTGGTTCAATGTGCTAAAAAAAGACAGTGCAGTAGCTTTTTAAAAATATGTTGAAGCTGGCTAGACATCAAGGGGGGGGGCGGAAATTATCTTAAAGTAATACTGGCAGCACATCAGATAGTTGCAAATTGGTCATGTATGGGTTTAGACTGGAATTTTATGAGAAATTTTCTAACCACCCAAATGCTGGAGATCTGGAAGGTCTTCAGAATAGGGCAAGCAAGGAATGCAAATGTTTGTAAGATGCAGCTTGATAAGCACAATTCTTGGAAGGAGGACTTGAATTTGTGGGGTGAAGACTTGAGCTGCTAAAGCAGTATAAAGGGAACTGTGTCACTCTTTATTTATAAAACATTTGTAGCTGCACATACCAGGAGACTTTCTCCTTTTTTTTTTTTTTTTTTTTATTTTGTCATTTTCAAGTNACTCATTTTTTTCATTTAGAAATAGCTCTTTTAAGGCAAGTTGAAGGCAACATCCTGAGTCTAGTGAAAAATCACCTGCTGATTTTAAATTCAGTCCATATTTGTATGAGCGAAGGCAATGAGCAAGAAGAAAATCACCCCAGTTTTGTCCCACTCTTTCTTTAAGATACAGTGATGCTATACACCAGCTCCAGATGGTAGTTCCTCTTTAAACTCTTACTTGGGTGCATAGATACTAATATTTTTTTTTCAGTTTTTCCCTGCGTATCATTCTGAACACAAGAATATTTACTGAATCCAAGTCATTACAGTCACAAAGGGTTTATTGTCAAACCAAATTTGCAATAGCACTTAACATATAATGAACATATATTTCATATGGTGAATTACAAAGAAAGAACACCTTGCTCAAACCAAGGCTGTGCATCACACATGGCTGATAGTTTTTAAAAGCTTCAATCCCTTGTTTAGATGGGAAAATTTAAAGTGCAGCTCTTGTCTCTTGCATATGCTCTGCCTTAGATAAAACTTAGAGGTGAATGTTAAAAATATGTCAATTTGTTCTAACCCAAGGAAACCACCATGTTGCAATAGTGAATAATTACTGCAACGTCTACTGACTACTATTTTCTTTATACAACCCTGATATTTCTTTAAAAGACCTCTTTACAGCTTTTCTACTCTTCTACCTGCTATATTTAACTGCTTCAGCACTCTGAAACATTCAGGGATTAAGCAATCTGCAGAAGACTGTCACGTGTCCTGAATCAGACCTGGGATGGCCTCCAAACCTGAGCTCAGGGCCAGTGATTTATGTGGGATTCCTTCTCTGCTCTTCATCCACAAGGCATTGGAGCTGCACTAACTTCAAAACTGTCTCATTCATTCAGTGATATGTGGGAAAGAAAATCTATGCCTATCTTTTATCCTGCCACACTAACTGTGGAATAGCAAAGAGCACTGCTTGAACTGTGGAGCAAGTCTTTAGTTCTCTTGGGTGTAGCTGTGTTTACAGCAGGGTATGTGTTTCTAACATAAATCATGACTACACCCCTTGCATTTACATCTGTGGCTGGAGTCCTGGGGCACTGAAGTCTTCAGGACAGAGAAATGAGACAGAAAATGCATCAAGTCTTTAGGGCAGGCAGTAGGTGTAAGAATGACAGCTCCTGGAGCCAAGCCAGAGCTGCAGGCTGGAAAAGGCACATGGGTGCTAATTGACCACAAATGATTTAACATCTTCTGTGGTAGGTGTGAGGTAGCACTGTGAGGTGCTTGACAGCTCCAGCACTAATTCAGAGGGAAGAGAGCTGCAGAATCACTTCCTATGGCATCCAATTTCTCTTGGAAATTGTTCAGTAAAACAGTTTTGGCCCACAAGGGCTGTTGGACTGACTGCTGGTGGTGTCTGGCAGCAGCCAGCAGTGTCAGGCACTGATCTTCACACCCCTCTCCCTTCCCATGAGGTTTCTCCATGCACAAGGGTTGTACCTTTCCCTTCCCACTCTCCTGCAAAGGTTTCCTGCCCCTGGGTTTCCCACTTGTGCACTGGAAAGGTTCCATTTGCAGTTTCTCTCCAGGTCCACCGGCCCTCAGGCTCAATCCAAGGAGTAGCTGGAGCTCTCAATCTTCTAGGCAGGAGCCACATGGCAGTGAAGCTGCAGAGGAGGAAGCAGGCAGTGTCACTGCCCTGTAGCTATAACAGAGCCAAAAACTCATCCAGCAGCTCAGAGTGGTGCTCTGTACACAGAGAAAACTGGAGGTGCCCATTTTTGAGGTGTTTTCTTCTCTGTTGTGTGAACAGTGTCACCAGTTACAGCTTCTACTCCCCAGGTTTTACATGCTGTTGTTTGGCTGGTTTACTTATGGGGATAAAAAAATGTCTGGGGATGATTCAAAACAGCCTTGGGCCAAGAGCTTGCAACTGTCAGTGTGAAAACTGAGTCAGTCTTGTGTAGTTCCAAGGGTTTCTTCATATATATGGACTTTGTCTAATGTTCTGAAGACCTGAAGAAGGACTGAATCCTTGCTTGTCTTTCGTACATGCATGGGTCTTCTTTTTTTCATTCTTACAAATAATAACTTCCACATTCCTTCAGTCTTCAAATTAGAAAGTTTTTTTTTTCTCTCCTGACCCCATTAACCTGTAAAACCTAAAGTCATTTAACACAAGGTTTATAAGTCTATTTCCAGTTATTTATAAAGTGTTACTACCTTCCACAGATTAGTCCTTTCCAATTACAGCTCCACATACTACTAACTCTTGCTTTGGAATAATTAAATGAATGAGTTTGAGTATTTTGAATTACAGGTCAATGGTATTATTTGGCTCTTTGCTCTTCCTTTGAATTTCATACATACATGTATATATGTAACTATAAGCACTCTCTCTCAACTTTATACTCATTTTATATTTATGTATTTAGCCTCCTTTAATGCCATAGGTTCTCATTTTAAGTAACAGTAAATTTGCTTCTATATTCATCGCTTTATTCATATTATATATAACTCTGTGTGAGTATGAGTGTAATTTTGGATTGTGAATATATGTGTGCGTGTGCACACAACTCAAGTTGTCTGCACACACAATACTTTGAAAACTGCCAGATTAAATTCATGGAAAATCTGCAAGGCTGTGATTTCAGGGAAGTAATAATTGTCTCTCTTGTGTGCTGAAATTGTTTGTAAGCATTGACAAAAAAAACATGGTCACCTCTATCATGTATTTTGAGTTCTAGGAACAGTCTGATAAATGAGATCTCACAAATATTACTCCACATGGATGGAAATATCAAAAGAACCATATTCTTACCATCATTCTTCTGGAGTTCAGTACAGATTTTTTTTTCTTTCCTGTAGAAAAGCAATTTTTTGTTCTAAACTTTTAGTTGAGGATAAATTAGTCCTGTAATACAGTTGCACACACATTTCCTCTGTGTAATAGAAAGATCTTAACCCATCTTCTTCTCCAGAGAGAATCCTTTACTGACAAAGGTTACTTGAGGAAAAAGCCCCCTCTAAATAGGTGTGCTGTTCCAGCTGAGGCCTGATATCAGATTTCCCAAGGGAGAAATAGGCACACATGGGCCATATCCTGTTTGGGGAACTCGAAGGAAAACATGTGGTGGTGACTCAGAGAAGTGTCTCTGCCCTCTGAGTCAAGGCTGAGTCAGCACCAGGGCACTGCTGAAGGTGCTGAGATCTGGGTGAGTCACCAAAACCTCCACTGGAGGCCCCAGAACATTCTTCTGCATCCACTGAGGCATCCTCAGGTCAAATCTCCACTGGGCAGCCTTGCCAAGAGAAACTCGTCCTTCGGTTTTCCTTTGCTGCCTCACTTTCCCCTTCCCCAGAGCATCTCAGATTGCACTGGGGCTGATACGGGGACCCAGGCATGAAGGTCAAATCTCATGGTTTAGCTGCTGCTGTCTTTTGCATCTTGACAAGATTTCAGGGCAATGCTGAACACAAATTTCTAAGAGGCTCTTTATGCAATCAGTTTATGATAAATCTCAATTATTGAGATTTGTTGAGAATTTTCTTGCTGGTGGCCTGAAATGTCACACCCTCTGGTGATGTCAGCTATCAGAGAAAGCAGAGGTGTTGCAGAATTCTTTCTGCTTGTGAGAGTGGCAGCCAGCACATCTTCTGAAGCCCTGGCTAGGTGGTAGCATAGATAAGGAAAGCAAAAGAGAAGTTTTTCTTACTGCTATGCATTGTAGGCATGGTACCTGCAGAGAGATGTTCTATTCCCAAGTTCAACAGTAAATATCTTCACTATATTATTACATTATGGTTGTTGGTGGTGGTGGTGGTGGTATTAATATCAGTATTATAATTAGTATTAGTACTATATCACAGGAACAGTTAGTTTGGAAGAGTTCTCTAAGGTCATAAAGTCCAACCTTTGACTGGTCATTGCCCAGAACTGGGCACATTACTTAGAAAAAATTTGGATACTTCATTTAATTTAAGAAGTAAACATTGAGAGAAACTGAATTCTCTTTTAGGGAAAAAAAAAAAAAACCAAACAAAAAACAACACAACAGTGCTCAAGCTGTTCTTTTGTGTTGTGTTCACACATGTAACTTTTGTCTGAAAACTGAGGTCCAGGAGTTGAGGTCTTTTGTGACCATTCATAGTCTGAAACTGAATAGATATTTTACTAGCTAATGTTGAGTTGCCATTATTGAACGGCTACTGTCATATATTTCATTTTTCAAAATTAATTAAGAGCATTGTAAGAACAACCAGACCTTTTCATGACAGACAGAGAGAGCTCAAAGCTTTCAGACAGTGCCAGATGGGCTCCTGCAATTCTGATGCAAAGCCAGGGAGAAAAAACATTTTGTTGAACACAGCCAAAGCACAAAAAAATGTGCACCTGTATCAAATGTATCTCATGCTTCAGAGACAGCATGAGATGCTTGGCTTCAGAAAGTGTCTTCATTAATGAGTTGAGGAGTTACCTGAGGTCCAAGTTATGAAGCAAATGTTCACCATGACTTTATTCTTGCACATATTTATGTTCTTCTAGCAAGTCTGTTCCTAGCCATAAACTGAATATTAGCAAGTCAGCTTTCAGGAGTTTATATCTCACTGTGTCATATTAAAAACAAACAAAACACCTCAAACCAAAAAACAAAATCAAAATCAAACATACATTATTAAACTGCAGTTGTGAATTCTTTAATCCCTTCACAGCTTTTGTAATAGTAGCACACAACCTGTGAGAGTCTAACAACAATGTAATGCCCACACTTCCCACTTATCAAAATCTTGGAGTTGTTTAAAAGCTTTCAAAATAATAACACTAATTACTAATAGTCATTATTAGTAAAGAATTATTAATAATAATTATCCTGCTTTGATTGTCATGATTTAAAATTCTAGGTTATGTCCTCTTGCTGTGAGGATAGATAAGGAGAAAGATGGAAGCAGAAAGGGACTTTGAGCTTTTTGGCCTGAATAGATGTTGATTTATTTATTTGCTTTTCCTTATGAACACTTGGCTTATGTATTTATTTTATGAACATTTGCAGTTTCATATTATTTTTGTAAATGCCCATGCTTGCAGTGAAATATCACCTTCTCTTGATTTCTAAAGTAGCAAAATAAATCTTGTACAGTAATGGTTGTCAGGGTATGCATAACAAGTAGGAAAATATTGCCTGCTCAGATGAAATGGCACAGTCCCCAGCTGGATGGCTACTTGCCAAAATCCTTTTTTTTTTTAGTCCTTTTGGAGTTGGGAGAAACATATTCCATTGCAGGATATTACAGTGTGGTGTATAAAAACAGTAATGAAAACTGGCTACTTTCAGAGGTTCACAACTTCATTTTAACTGTACTCATGTTCAAAATGTGATTAAGAGTATGTTACTTAAGAATGAGACAAGGTTATATCTCTTAAATAATCTCTGAGCCTTCTTAATTCCATGTGTATGCTTCTACATCTTAGAGCATTTAGAGAATTAATGTAGTATTAAATAGTTATGACTATAAAATTGGTAGAAAACTATTTTGCATTGAAACCAAAGATGATGATATTCATACAGGAAGACATACAAGGGAGTAAGAATGGATTAAGTAACCATTAGAAGTTAGCCTTCTCTGGTATCATCAGATAAGGGCATTGTGGGCAGAAAAATAAGAAAAAAATATTTGCAGAAATAAGGTAATATACATAAAATTTGACATACGTCAGTCCCATTACTTGACTGCTTTTTGTGCTAGAACAGCAGAGAATAAAATAGGATACACCAGGATTTTCATGGGTGGTTGAAATTGGCTTCTTTTTGTTGGTGGTTTTTGTTGGGTTTTTGTGGGTTCTTTTTAATAAAATACTTAATCCTAAACATTTGTATCTAAAAATTTCTTTCAGAAAATAATTCTGACGTTTGGGGTTTGGGGTTTGGGGGGCGTTGTTTGATTGCTTCTTTTACAAAAAAATGTGTAAGTAACACACACTTTCAAATCCCAGAATAGGAATCTTGATACTCAGTAATAAAAACACTGAGGTAAGCAATTAGCTGTTCTCAGCGCTGGTTTCCTTACTGTTTCCCTTACATCACAGCACATATCTTGAATTAAAACTTGGACTTCTCAGGCTATTTAAGAACATGTGGGGTTTTTTTGTTTTTTAATACCAAATCCTGCTCACCATGTAAGATCTTTTTTTATGCACATATATCCAGAAATGCTGTAAAGTTCATTTTAGAAATTCATACACACATACATACATACATA
>VZDJ01000043.1:179461-199189 GCA_008694505.1 Cyanoderma ruficeps
AAAAAAAAAAAAAAGAGAGAAAAAAAGAAAACCAAGCTCCTTATGCACAGCAAACTTAGTCAATTTTTTTCCAGACTCAGAGAAAAAACTGAGGGCCGAAGTATGGTAGAAGTTGATACTAAGCCAAAACTTTCTTGTGTTTCTTCTTCCATTTTAGATTTTAGTGGTGAAATTTTTGGAAGTCATTGGTTCAAATCTCCTGAATTTACAGTCTATCTTCTGGTTCACTCATTAAATCATACAGAAGGTTTTGCCAAAAACCAAATGTTTCACAGTAATCATTCAGTTTTGGACAGATCTTTTTTTTCCAAGGAAAAATTTTAAATTCCATTAATTTGGGCACTTTTTTCCTGGTTCTTCTGACCAAACTAATAGAAGTAAAACTTTAATTAATTTGGGGTTTTTGTTTGATTTGCTCTGGTTCTGATCCCTTCCAGGAAACAACAGACAGTTTTTGTAAAAGCAATTGTGTACCTCAAGAAAGGTGTTGAGATGTTCCATTCCTGTGGCACTGCCTTGCTGAGGAGATTTTATATAATTATGTAGCTTCTTTCAGAATATGTGTTTGCAGCTCCTGAAAGAAGGTAAGTTATTTACTTCCCAATGTGTTTTGGCAATGTGAACTACAACTTACATAAGGAAAATTGTGCTTATTCTAACTCGTGTCACCATAGCTCCCAAAGGGGCTACTAACCCTGTAATTCCTTTGCTACATGAAAACCTTTTGCTCAGTTCTTGCATCACAGGTTCCTGTTGCAAAGCAGAATTAAGAGGTAACTGCTCAGAAATTCGTCAGGTACCCCCAGGGTAAAGACAGACACTTGTCTTCCCCTTCAACAGGGGTTTGGAAGCCTGTAAATGCAGACATCTCCAGAATTTTTAGTACTTATTTTTCAAATCGCTAATTTAAAAAAAAAAAGAAATAAAATATCAGAATTTCCACTGAAGTTCTGGACCCTAAATAACCTCTGTGGCTCTTTCTTGTTCACCCTGGCATTTGGCTGTCAACTTTAATTCCTCCACTGATCTTCTTTCTTTTATGCATAGAGGAGCACAATTTAAGCTCTTCTGCTTTTAACTGAATGAGTAAACAACTGAGTTACCAACGTGCCTTCCTGTTCAAAGACTGAATTAGGATGGGAGAAAGTAAGGAAAACACTCAGTGTGGTCTCGTCAGATTTATCTAAATAACAGGTTAAGAGGAGGACAAATTTATAATTAGATGCATTTTTGTTTCACACGCACCTTGCTGGCTCCATAATTTACATCTTGCTTTCATTAAAAATAGACACAGCTGTCAGAACACCAGAACAAATCCTTCACATTCCATACCTGCCCCGAACGTAACAGAACAGAACATTTATGTAGGATTGCAGTTCTCTTGTCCATCTGAACTTCTATTCCACACTCACATGTTACAGTTATTAAAAAAAGTAGAAGCAATGTATTCCCTCCTGCCACTTTCAGGATTTAGGTGTGAAATCAGTTGTCTCTGCAGGGAACTGGGCAAACAAAACTGAGATTTACACGGGGACCAAAGCCCCAAGTTTTTATTCACTGATAAAAAGTAGGACAAACCTCTGGACCTGACAACATGTGTCACAGGTTAAATGACTTTGGCAGAAATCAGGCCTTACTATTCTGATTGAAGTTTTTCATGTTACTTCACACTCTAGTCTCAACGGTACATTCAAAGCATAGGAGGAACAATACTGCCAAAATCTGCTGCTTAGTGTTGCTTGACTGGGGATTCAGGTCTTGTTGGTTTGACACAGAATGAAACACATTTTATTAAAAATTATTTATTATTTCTGCCACAAAATTATAAGTGGTAGAAAGCTGCATAGTCATATACAGCTTACCCAACCATCAGGAGATGTGTACATTGGCAGGGGCAATGCTTCTATATTCTGCTCTGCTACATTCATTCTCACTGTGCTTATTTCCCCCTTTTCACCTCAATTCTTCATTGACTGTACCTTCATTGAGCCCCATGCTCACTGTCTAAAACCATAACATGAAAAATGCATGGTGGTGGCATCCAAATATTTAAGCATGAGCTTAATTTTAGCAAGAATGGGTGCTGCTCTTTCTGAGAGCTAGACCAGTTTAGAATCAAAAAACATAAAGAATGAATATGAACCTTCAAGATTAAATGGTTTAGTAGAAAGAGAGCTGAACATCTTTTCATTTAAACTATGCTACGTTCTGCCAGGCACAAGGGAAAAAAAAGTGAGAGAGTGTGGGGTGGAATTTTATGTATTTTAGTAGTAGAACAAGCTGCACAGGTAAATCTGTTTATACTAATTGAACTGGTAGAAGAGCATCTCTTTGTGGAGGACTTTTCTAAAAAAAAAAATGCAGGAACATAAAAAAGTACTGAAAAGTTGGGGAAAATCAGTTGGTAAAAAAGATTTGTGCACCGTAGACAATTTTTTTTGCAATTCTACCCCAGTTACTAAAAAAGGGCAAGAGAACTTCCCTACCTTTGAAGACAGAGAGAAAAGACTGGAAGGTTTTCAGATTACGCAGTTTCAGTATCCGTGAGGGTTCTAAGTGCCAAACTGAGTGTGGTTCTTCTCTCTGACACTACTTGGGCAAACAGTGGGCTGAGATTTATTGCTGACTTTGGGTCAGTGGTTTTATATTTCCGTGCCTGGAGAGTCATCCCACCAACTTTTCCTGCAATTCTGTGTAATTCCTAAAGAATGTTCTACAGATCAAGGCATGTTTCTTTCATCATGTGTCTAAGCAGCTCTGATAAAACTTGAATTTAAATTAAATTTTTGGCTGGGAATTTAAATTCATCCTAAATTAGTTGATATTGATTCATGCATTTTTGCCCTTCTTCTTTTTTGTTGTTATTGTTGTTGTTGATGGGGTAATTTTTTGCTTTATTCATGTGGTGCATTCCCATCGGATGTGAGAATTTAATGCCTCTGACATGGCCAGAATCTCTTCTATAAAATTCCTTCAAACTGCATCTTTCAGTCCTCCTGTCTGAACATGGAATGTGGAAAAGAAGCCTCACTCTGTGCCTTGGGAAAGGACAAGGGCAAAAGTTCATCAACTGAAGAGAAAAAAAGGAAATAAAGAAAGAAACGCAAAAAATAAGAAAAAACCCCAAACAAACCACCTTGTATTTATTTGACTCCAAATGCCCAATAGAGATTGTGTGAGATCAAAAATATTTCTGGTATTTAGTCAAATTGTACAACAGGATTACCTAAAAATGCTTTATCATTTATAAAGGCCTCCCTACATCTCCTGGAGAGACTGTAAGGAAAAAGTGGTTAGTACGTTTTCCTGAAACTCCAGCATTGTCAAATAAAAGAATCTTTGCATTTTCCATGAATGCTGGATGTGCCAGGGTTTGAACTTTTCTTGTGAGTGTGTGCAAAGACAACAAATGGCTTGGAACCAAAAAAGATAAAATGAGCCAGAACTTCAGCTCGGGTAAATCGTCATTGTCTTAAATTTCTATGGGTTGGATCTTAGAGATCTAATGCCAAAATTATAGTTAAACAAGGCACATATTATTGGGTGGAAAATTCTGTTGTTTTTAATGAGAGTAAACTCTGACAGGCATCTGAAAGCACACAGTTTTTTCCTAAACTAAAAAATCTACAGAAGTGTATACTAGAAAATCACAAACAATCTGAGAATGGAAGACTTTCTTTTTTTATATGTATATATTTTGTTTGTGGACAGTTAGGGAGGAAGGCAGGGGTGTATGGGTTACAAAATTCAACATATAATTTCTTTACTACATTTTATAAATGGATATTACTTCATTTTATAAATGGAGATACAAAGAATGTTCGAATTCTCAAACTTACGGTAGAAAAAACTCTTGCCAAGTTTCCTGCATCTCAGTCCTCTCTGAGCAGCTTAAACTACTTTGTTATATTGTAGGAGTAAAAGTCATAGTCTGGTTAGTTTGTTTTGCAATGGAAGTGGATTTTCCTGTAAAAATTCTAGGTGATAAAGGGGTGTGCCTAAATCACAGCTGATATCAAAGTTGGACAAAATTTGCAGCTGCAGCAAGAGGAAGAAAAAAAAAACCCAGAGTTTTTCAGGACTGTTGTCAACCCATTCAGTTTTCACTAATTTGTGCAACTATGTTTGTAGACACAGGAATTAAATCTTGTGTCAGTTCCCAGAATCATATAGGCCGTGTATGAACAATAATGGCCTTGGTTTGCAGGGTGTTGGATGTTCCTACCCTGTCTCTCCAACTGATGAAGGATTTTGAAAAAACTACAGGAATGCTTTCCCTCATTAGCCCCTAAAATAATTTTGGTCAACAACTAGTGTGCCACATTATATATTTGGTATTTATGTTACTTGTTATCCTCATGACTCAACAATCTGACTTGATAACAGCAAGTGCTTTTATCCATTAGATTTGCAGTTCACTACCCAGAGAAAATTCTCAGTCATGAATGCTTGTGTTTTAGAACTCTTGGTTTAGCAGCAGAAAGTGGAGAACACAAAATTAATCATTTATGCATCTATTTAAAACAACTGAGCATCCAGTTTTGGAAAGGCCAATGAAACCACTCTGTCCTAAATGAATTATACTAGAAAGTACACTGCCTTCACTGAGCAGTAACTCATCAGAATATTAAGAATTAATACACTTATATACACATACAAATATTCTGTCTATGTAAAGTCCAAATGGTGAAGGAAGAAATAAAAAGAAGCTGTTAGTGGACTTAAATACATTGAGGGAAGCTCAAAATGGGCATTTTTTGTGTTTTGGAAATATATATGTACAGCTTGAAAACACCTCCTGACCATTTACATTAACAGAGTTTAATTTTTTGCAAAAGTACATAAAGGCCTGTTTAGCTCAGTCACATAGATACATGACCAAGTTCCAAAGGCATCATGACTCAAAGTATGTAAATTAGACCTGGATATTCCTTGTTGCTGTTATTGTTGCTGTTATCTTTTTTTCTTTAAAGGGTTTTGTTGGGGGTTTTTTGTCTTGTTTTTTGTTTTGATTTGGGTTTTTTTTTCCTTCTAAATTGAATAACTATAATTGGAGGTATTTTGAGCTGGGTATGTCTGCCACTCAATACATTTGTGGAATTTAAGTGTATTTGTTTCTCTTGCTCCTTCCTTCTTTGAGGATCAGTCTGGATTGCATTTGTGCCCCAGAGTCTCACATTTCACACCTCATGTCTGCTGAGGGGGATACTGAGTGCCTCGCTGGAAAGAGAGATTGTAACATTTCCATCTGTGCTTTATGTGTAACTCTCACTGCATTTCCAGTCAGCTGTTTGGTCCCAGTAATGTACCTAAGAGTTTCCCTGGGAGAAAAGACGTGGAGCACAGCAGCTGACATGCCCCAAATCAGCTTTAACTTCACCAAACTTGTATTTTTACTGTAGCTCCACCTAGACACTTTAGTCCTGCCTCACTGGCAACTTGACAGACACCTTCAGCTGAAAGACATTGCTTCAAAATAGGTAATTCATAGAGTGAGAGGCAGCAACCTTCTTGACTGAACAGGTTACTCTGAATCACTTGTGGGTTTTGAGAGCCTTTTAATGGCTGTTTATACCACTTATAGACACAAAGAAATGGACTTGGCATGCCATGTTCTGTAAACACCCAGCCTATTACATGCAAAATAAAAGGGACCCACCAGCTAAGTGAGAAGAGAGTGGTGACCTCTGGAAGATACCAGAAGGACAGCACCTAGAAAGCAGCTGAGAGAACAGAATATGACATTTCTAGTGCATCCATACATTTTTTCAATCCCTCAACTCACCCTGAGGATGCAGAGGGTCTTGCAGTGCTGGAGTTGGAGTGGCTGTGGTTGTCAGGGAGTACAACCTCAAGTCCTAGGTGTTCAGCCATTCCAGTGGTCATTCTCTCCTATGGACCTGAGAGTAGGAAACCCCTCAGATTGGTTACACAGCACATGAGGAGCTTCTTTGGAGGTTGTGAGAATACAGAAACAGGTCAAGTCTTTGCAGAAAGTGCTTTTCTTCCTACTCTTTACTTATTCATGAGAAAGGGGAAAAAATTGGGAAGATTAAACAAAAACTCAATGATAAAACACTTTCTCTACTTCCTCCTATCCCATTTGCACTTCTTTCAGCATTCCTGGGCTACTCTTCCTGCACTTCAGAGAGGTGACCTTTCTGCCTCCTTTTTCACAATGTAGGCAGCTGAAGAAAGGAAAATTAGGCATGTCCCTGCTCATTTATATTGCATGGTCAGCCTCCCTCAGTTTATCAAATGCAGTTATCAGAAGTTTTTGACACAAAATACTACCAATGTATATAAAGCCCAAAAGTTTAGAAATTAAATCAACAATTTTTTTCTTATTTATCAGTAGATTTGTCTAACATACAGGTACTCTTAGGAAATGCACAGAATCTGTATGATTATATGTTTTTCCTTATCCCTCAAGATTTTGGACATGTCTATCATATTCATTGTGCTTTACCACTTTTTTCGAAGTTTCAAAGAGTCATATATCACTGCTTTTATGAAAGCTTTTTCAATTTTTTTTTACGAGCCTCTTTGTGAGTTTTTGTTTGTTTGTTTGTTGGTTTTGTTTTGTTTTCTTTCTAGCTCTTCCATAGTGTAGTAAATTATGAACATTTTAGGACAGAGGCTGCTTTATATTATTCTTTTATGCGGTGTCTTTGGGCTTTTATGTAATTACCATAACACAGGCGCAGGGCAATGCAGCACTACTGTGATATCAAAATCAGTGAGGGATGTGAAGGAGTAGCTGATACGTCTGGTAGTGCTCTGTGGTGGAGTTTCCACACTACACCCACAAATTAAAAGAAATTGAATACTTGATACTGAAAGTGATGGCCAAGGGCTGAAGCAGTGCTGTTCCCTTGCAGGTGTGCAAGGGGAATCATTTAACCCACAATTATTTAAAAAGCACTCCCCAAATACGCTTTGTCCTAACTAACCAGCATATTGCTTTATCTGCTAAGGAGCTGACTTCCCTGTTATTCCAAGAGACACCACAAGTTTCCAGATGCTTGTACTGCTCATTTTTCTAGAGGAAGAGCTGCTGTAGTAGAACCTAGGCCAGGAGCAAGCCATGGACTTTGGTTCCTTGCAGGAGGCAAACCACAGAGATTTCTCCAGGTGACTCCTCCTCATTCTCTGGCCATTGGTGACTGAACCAGTGCTTTTTTCTGGGGAAGGCATGCCAGATCCAGCTGAAAATACCACACTGATGGAGTGCTTAAAGTGCCCTGCCATCATCATCATTATTATCATCATCTACATCTCCTGTGACTGGGTTTCCTTATTTGCAGAATTGTGTGTTGTGCTTTAGGTCGATTTGTTTCAGCTACCAGTTCCACCTACTCAGCTGCACTTGGCAAAGTTTGTCCATGGTGTCAGAGGATTCTCTGTATCATGCAGAAATCAAAGTTTTGATCTCCTTAATGGGGTGGTGCATTCATTGCTGTTCTGGTTTTTTCAATGCTAACATACGTCTAACATTTAATTCCTATTATTCACAGGCACACGTGTGTATCTATAGCAAACTCAAGAGAAAAATATGGATCTGTTACAAAATGCTGAAATCACAACTTCTTTTCTTTACTTCAGATATCACATGGAAAGGTAACCCAGCTTGTCCAAAACCCACTTGAAAAACAAATTTTTGCAAGAAACCTGACCCTAAACTCTTATGTTACCAACACCTTCATATTCTCACTTTTTGCTCTCCTGGGTCTGCTTTAGGTTTAATCTACTTTTTTGCTGGCACTGCCTGAGCGGCAGCTGACTTGACTCTGTTTTAGCCATGCAGGACATCCTAACATATTCAAGGCTGGAATTTCTTCTGGGAATGGCATAAAATTGGAGGCTTTGCTGAGGTCAAGGACAATTGAGCCATAAGTATTCATAAAAACTTCAAAGTGAAAATATGTAGCTGAGGGAAGTGGGAGCAGATTTATTTGTTTTTACTGTTACCAATTTTATCTGGGACAATAACAGCTCATTGAAGTTGAGCAAAGAATATATTAAACTTTGGAGGGGATCAGAAATATTTTTGTGTTTTGTTTGCATTAATAGGACCCAAGTTAGGACCATGTTTCAAATTTCTTGTAATGCTGATATACCTATCGGCATTGAAAACCAGGGAAGGGATATTTTTTTCCCTTAAAAAAGTAACAAAGCTGAGAATTTCACTGTCTTCAATGAAGAAGTAGAACATGAATGTTGATGTGACACCATGAAACATAAAGTTTTGGCAGCTCCAGGATTTGTTGGAATTGTTGTTTCACCCAAATCTTGGGTTCGTTATTTCACCCAAATCTGCAATTTACCCGCACTCTTGACCCTTCAACCACATGAGAGTATTTCCTTTTTTTGGTACCTCCCATTGCTTTAATTAAGACCTCCAAAGTCCACAATTTTCAGTGAGTATGTTTTTCCTCTGCTCACTGTCAACACTGTGGAATGCCACATTCACACAGCTGGGGTCTTGTACTTGCTATTAATTGCTGTAATGATTTAGAAGGACAAGAGACTACTACAAGGGTGTGAATATCCCCCAACGTATGCCTTAATATTACATGAAACCCCTGTGTGCTCACCACTTCAAAGGTTTTAACAAATAACAAAGGAAATAAAAAGGAGTAACTGCGCGGTTCACACCATCAAGTAACTCCTTGTACTTTTTTGTATGACAAAAAAGACCATTTGTAGGTGGTTCTTTTCCTTGAATGTCGTCTGACTAAACTTCCTGCTTATCTTGGTGTTAGAAAGTAGGAAATGGGTAAATCAGGGAACAATGAATGAATAACTCTTCATTTCATTGTCAAGTTCTCAGCCTCTGCTGGCTTCAGGGGGAGTTTTGACTGAAAGGTTTAAACATATGTTACAGCACAGTAGGAACCACTAATAATATGAATTTTTAGTAATGTAGAATGGGTTTGTTTGCATATTTGTTGGTTTGTTTCATTTTATTTATTTCAAGATGAGCCCACAGCCGTGAGCCCAAGTCTTGAAGTCAAATGCCCTCTTCTGGCCAAGAGCCGATTTTCTTAATGTTTAAAATTGGGTGTTTAATATGAAAGTTTGTTCTACACAAAACTCCAGTTTAACTGCGAAGCTTTTTTGTTGATGATATTGTGAATCAGGTCAAATTGCTGGACTAAGATATTCCTGTTTGATAGATGGTTGTTTTCTGCCAAAACTTCATGCTGTGAGCCTCAGAGGAAAGAAAGATGGAAAATTAGTAAGTCAGGAAAGAAAGCAGAGTATGGTTGTCACTTTTGTGACAATGTATTTTAATCTACACACTAAAATCAGGGACAAAGAAGCTATGCAAAATTTCTGCATGAATGCATCCTGAAAGCCTCACGGCCATGGCAAAAGTGAAAATCACAAGACATTCCCAAGATCATAACCAAAAAAAGAAATAAAAAACAAGCAAACAAACAAACAAACNAACCACACACAAAAAACCATCAAAAAACTGTGATAAGGTCAGGATTTCAATACAAATTTAATGTTTTCATAACCTGTGACAAAGCCATTTCAGACTCTAAGGCACCTGAGTTTGTTCAGGGAGAGGAAGGGAGCGTGGAAACATGATAATTCATGGGAGCTATAAATGCATGAGGACATTCCCCGTCCTGGGACATGACTTTGCCTTCCAACACATGGCCATAATTTGTTTCCTCTCTTTTACCCTTTTCCCTTCACACAATCTTGGCTTGCAGCTGCCTTAAGTGTCAGAAGGGTGAGTTTGTCACTCCAGAACATTGTGTGGAAGGCAAACAGGAGAACTCTTCCACTTATTAGCTGGTGTGTGCTTGCTTAAAGAATGCATGCTTTTAAGAAATTTAGGAAGTTATGAAAACAAAGGACTTGAGGATGGGCAATGAGCTTCCAGCTGAAACTTGGTTTTCCCAGCTTATCATGAAAGTGATTAATTGACTTCCACATTTTTTTGGGGAATGGAAGAAACTGTGTACTGGGAGGTGAAGAGCAGACTTAAACACTGCAGAGTTATGGGTGCAGAGTAAGCTTAAAAGGTCACAGACATCAAGAATTGTGGCAGTTCATCAAACACAACTTTCAGTTTCTACGAGGTAAAACTGAAGCTCAGGTTTCCATGGAAGTCTCTTCTCCGGATGGGGAAGGATGCAAGGATTGACCAACAACTTGTCTTGTATTTCTCCAATACTCCTGAGAGACAGGCATGGGAAGATCCTATTTTTTGTGTGCTGAACAAGCAGCCATGTGAAAAATCCCTGGACTGGAACAGGGACTGCCTTGCAAAGTCCATATTTAAATGTGTATTACTTTTCACATGGATTAAATCTGTTCTTTAGTTGTGAGTTCTAAAAGCAGGAATGTGGCAGCTTGTCACTTTTTTAAGGTGGCAAAAGCCAGTCTCAGAGTAAATGGTAAGATTGTTTCCATGGAAAGAACAGGAATGTAATAGCATATATTTATATATAAGGTAAGATGTACAAGACAGTGGAGGAGGGAGGTGCTTAGAAGTGGTATTTAGGGGGTTTTTCTTTCATCAAAGCCCATTAGAGTGATACAGAGAGAGGGAGCAAAGTCTTGCATGGCACGGTGATGAGGTATCATGCATTTCTTCTCAGTGAGAAAACTCCCAGCCCCACTTCTGCCACTGGATCCTACATTCAGGCTTTTACAGCTCTGGGATTGCTATAGTCCCCTCTGAAAGAGTGGGGTCTGTTCTTGCTGATGTCCTCCAAAATAGAGGTAAACTCTTCAGATCAGGTTCCACAGTCAGCCTCAGCATGGGCGTAGAACGCGTTTTTCTCTGCTGCCTTTTGTGTTCATTTTTTCATTCGTCTTAAGCCTACCTGAATTCTCCCTCCAAAGGACCTCACACAGCTTTTAAGCCTTGCTGTGAACACCTGATTTATCCATTCTTTGGCTTAAGGTTTTTTTCTTTTCTCTGTCATGGAGAAAAAAAATTGAAAGGCAGTTTTTCCACAGTCTAAATGAAGGCTGCTGCTGCTCTCTGAGTTGGCAGAGCCAACCACCTGACCACATGAACTGGATTTCTCACTCAGCAAAGCTTTCTCTGGTACATCACTGAGGCCAAATTCAAAGCAGTAAACATTACACTGAATCCAACATGAAAGAAGGAGAGATCATTTTGTTGACAGCTCTTGATCACAGTCAAAAAGGGGATTAAACTCTGTATGGAAACGAAAACAAGCATGCTCCAAGTGCAGCAGTCTGTGTGGAAGGGAATTTCAGAGGAGAAGGAAAGGAAAAAGTGTTCATGGATGTGGCTCTTTGACCTAGAATCTTCTTGGAGAAAAAGGGACAGATGCAACTGGGTTTACAAGAAAGAATCCTTAAAACATCAGTGATTTCACTTGAATTATGCTACTCAGTATCTTTTGATGGCCTGAATTCTTATCAGGTGTGTTAGTGCTGTCATAATAAGTGCACACATGGCATCTTTTCATTTCAGAGAGGCCACAGAACTAATTAGTGAGGTTAGACACAAAATGCCATCCAGGCCATTCTGACATTCCCCAGCCCTGCCTGATGAAGATCCTTGGCCCCTCTACACAGACTAACTGAGGTGTTAAAAACATCCTTAACACCCTAGTCTCTCTCTTCTGTGTATGCAAACATACTTATCTGTATTATACAAAAATTACCATTTCTGACAGATCCTGCAAAGACTTAATTTAATCCACAATGGGTTAAAGACCCACCATGTGGCATTTTACAGCTCAGAAACAGACAGTTAGGCAGGCTGTGCTGCAGGCATGTAACAGGTATGAGCCAGTCTCTCAGAGGCAGTGAAAGCACTTTAAGCTTTTGGAGCAAAGCCAGGCTTTAGTCATTCTTTCCCAAGGCTAATCCTGTGGAGTGCTCGTCCTCATGCTGGTTTAATTTATCTGAGCATAATAGTGCATATTATCTCTCCTTAAGAGTGGGCAAGAGAGAGGATGAGGCACTGACAGCAAACCAAAGTGAGGAACCTAAGCAAAAGTAAAACCTTGGCAGAAGGATTTATCTCCAATCTGCCGATTAACCCCTCCATTTTCTCTTCAAAAATGTCAGACTGCTGCCTCCCCTTTTGTTTGGGTTGTTGACTAAGAGCTTCACCCACTGGTGGGAAAGTCAGATCCCTCTGACACATTCGTGATCTGGAGAGGAACAACCTGTGCAAGCAGAGGCCACGGCTCCCTGTCAGAGCACACAAAGCAAAGAACCGTCCCATGTACTGTTTTCTAAAAGAGGGTTTGGGTTTTTTTATAAAAGTCCTGTCTTATTGTGACGTAAGGTACACTCTAGTCTTCCAGTATAGATTATTTCTAGGGATATGTCTTTGAAGGTGATCCTAAGATACAATAAATAATATGCAATTATTGGTGAAACATGAACCACAAGGCTTTTACTGAATGAGGTACTGAGGTAGGATCCTGGAATAGCTGTGAAGGAAGCATAGCTCTGCAGTTATCCTTATGTGTTAGCATCTTTTAAAATAATCAACAATAATGGTAAAAATTTTACAGTAACCAAATATGCCGATCAGTGACAACACGTGATATGGGATCATTTAATCACGTTTTCACAGACTGTTTTATTATAATAAGAAGTGTTCAATTGTATCACTATAATCATTGCTGGAAGTTCACTTACAGCTTGTCTGGCTGCTCCTGTGAAAGACAAGATTGTTTCCAAATACAGGTGAAAATAGGGGACAGAGTCTTCTCCTGTTTCCTACAGTAATGGCACTGCCTCACACAGGGTTTGAAGAAGTTATTCCATAAGAAAACCAACTCAGTGAGGTGCAACAGTTCCAAAACCTAAAGAATATTGCAGAAAGATGTTCACACAATAAAAGAAAAACAAAAATTTACACATTTGGAGAGCTTGCTCTTTATCTTGAAATTGTCAGTTTATTGAGATTTTGTTTTTGTGCCACTGTATGGACCCAGGTGAATGTAGGAGCACTAGGAATCGCCCAGACACGTCCAAGCATCACTTGTGCCACTGGCACCATGCCTAGGGACTCATAATCAAAATATTCAAAATGTACAAACCACGTTGTGGGAGTTGTGCACATCAAACAGCACGTCTGGCATCAGAAGCTGCCCCTGTCCCTTTCACGAAAATAGGCTGCTACAGTCAAAACGGGATGATGTGCATGACTGATATCCTAAAAAACCTGGATGATTTCTCCTGTGTCTTCAGCATAAAAAAGCAGTTACAGCCTCTAAAATCTCTGACAATCACATATTTGTGAGAATTTATCGTAATATGAGATTTTTAAAAACATGGAAGTGATGAATAAATAGGCAGTGAAAACACAATTTAGGGGAAAAAAACCCCAACAATTAAACATTGTTTAAATAAATATTGGAATAGCTTCCAGAGAAGTGAAGCTCATGAAAATCCACAGATATTTTTTTATGGAAGGCCGGAGAAAATTTGTGCAGGAAAAACTGTCCAGGGCCTCATATGGAGCATCTGTGATAGTCCCTTCAAAACTTCGAATTAAAAACTTCAACAATCCTCACTTTTTTTCTTTTTTCTAGCATACATGTGCAAAGATGACAAATTTGTAATTTAGAAATGGTATTTTTTTCTAAATATGTTCCATATTTCATTGTGTTTTTCTGTTTTTTCAGTGTATTCAAGCCAAAATTGTCTCTGTTTAATCAAGGGAGATACATGAAAGTCACTTTCCTAGTCACAGTGAACCACAGAGATAACTAACTACATATTGAGTGTGTGTCTGAGGGAATTTATGTACAAATATGTTTGAATACATGAATTAAAAAAGAAAATGCAAAAAATCATACTTATCAACATAATGTGTTTGCCTCGGGCCCTAACTTCTGCTGCTTCTCCTGTTAATGCCTTCCTTTTTCTGTAAATGCAGCATGAGCATCTGCAGAGTGCAGAGTGCAGAACACAAAGAGAAGCCAGCCAGGGTCCGATCCTGACCCTCATCAAGGCAGGGATCTGTAGAATGAAAATGGAGTCTGCTTTGAAAACAGTACTGGCCAACATCCTCTGCCTCCCACACAGGGCAGACCCACACAATGTGTTTAGTGCCAGAACTGTAGGGTGCACTGAGGGATGCAGGAGGAGTATCTGTCCTGTATTTTTAACTGCATTTAGAAAAGACCTTGTCCTTCACAGGGACAGCCAGACATATACGATAAGTGAACTTCCAGCAATGATTTACAGTGATATCACTGAAAAAAAAGAGGTTTTTTCCAAGTTTCTGCAGATTTCCCAGCTAACTGCACAGCTCAGATCAATCTGAGCTTTTGAGTGCCAGCATAGACCTGAACCGGCTCAATGTGGACTTCTTGGCCCTGTGAATTTCATGTGACACTCTGCTGAGAGTGCTTGCATGAGGCCATCTCTAATAATGCCCCACATTTGGGCCATATCCCTCCTCTGGAAATTATGTGCTGCAGAATCTGCTGCTGGACCAAAACCAGAGTCAAGGCAGAGAGGAAAACCTTTTCTAGTGGCATCCAGTGAAACACCTGCCTTGTTTTGGGATAAGAAAAAGCTTGGTGCCTCTAACACTCCTCATTTACCTCCTGCAAGGAAGAGTTGATAAAAGGGACCTGAATTTTATCCCATGCACCTGGGAATTAATGCATACTCCCTTACATAAATTCTTGAATTTTACAAAAAATACAAGTTTTTGGGGTTTTTCCTCTGCAGCATGAGCAGGCATTTTGTGACAGCAATAGGCCAGTGGTTTTAATTGTACTAGGAATGTGTCATTTCCACACTCTAGTTGTCATGTATGAAACTGCTCAGCGTACAACCTGTAGAAGGGCCATACCCCAATCACCTGACAGATACTGCAGTTAAAATGGATTATATTTTAAAGTGTTTTCAAAGTTTGGTTCCTGGAGTCAGAGATAAACTTCCACCTTTATCTCAAGCTGCTTAAAAACCATTGCTTTTCCCAGTTGCTCTTGGACATAAAAAGTATTCCTTTAATTCAAAACTGAATGCATGCTGTGAGTGGTCAAATAAGGGCACAAGCTTCTTCTCCTTCTGGTTTGTATTATCCAGTGGGACAGAGAGAAAACAAAGAAATAAAGTATGAGACACATTAACTTAATAACACAAAAGGCAGGACTGTCAATCTATTTTACATGCAGGTGCCTTTGCTTCCCCTCACCACACCCCAGCATGCTCAGGGGACAGCCAAGGACTCTCCTATGAGGCATTACCACTCCAATTCAATGGTTCCTCTTTACACCTACAGGCTGCAAGCATTTGGGTTTGCTTTTATGACAGCCTGCATGCCACCTGGAAAAAAAATACCCTTCCCAAAAGTGTCTCCAGCAAGCAAAGCTAAGAAATGTGATAGTGGGAGCTGAGAAGGAGGCACTGTCTCCTGGGAATTCAAAACCGCATCACTTCAGCAGCTTTCAGGGCACTTTTGGATGCCCCACAGCTTTGAAGAAAGCCTGACCTAATGAGACTTTCACTATGGTTTGTGTGATACATAAAGCTGAGAGAAACTGCAGGAGATGTGAAGCTCCAGAGTTGTTGTCAGGAATTCCTGGCATTGGAAGCGCCTCTGTTCTGTCTTAGTTTAAGCTCAGAAGACGTCCCATCTGTGTGACAGCTGGCTTTGTCCACTGCCTGAAGAATGTTTCGACCTTATGACAACTTTCCCTGACAAAACGTACAGGCAGTGCCTATTATCTACAGGAAAAAAATTAAAAAACCAATGCTATAAAATAGTGCCTAGACTGGACCTGGCTTTCACCCAGGCAGGAATGAGGAGGAAGGCAGGCAGAATCTGTCAGCAGACTTGACAGTTCAAGTCTGTCAGCACCTGCTCAAGGAGACATGACCATGCCAACATCCAGCCAAGGAGTGATTCAGCCAATATAATGGCTTGTGATGACTTTCTTTGTTGGGCGAGTGCAACAGTGCAGAACAGGAGCCAAGCTGAGTGGAACCTCACCATGCCCCAGGCAAGAACAGGCAAGGCAGAGTCCATGTGAAGGAAGGAAAAGTCAACTTAATTTTGCCTTTCAAGATAGTGAGCCCTGAGCTTAGATGTTCCTACAGGGATATGGTCAGCCATTTTCTTGCCAGGGCCACAGCACTTGGCTTTTTCAGTTGTAACCAAAATAAAAGTGGTGCAACATTGCAAAGGAAGCCTTTTCCTGTGAAATTTCAGATTCATTTCTGGAGACATGGGAGGTCTTCAATAGTACAGCTGTGGTAAATTTTTTGCCAGCCAGAACCAGAGCATGAAGGTGAATACTTCACCACCACACTATTGAGAATCTAAATAGGTACAAAAATAATTTCTTTTTTTGGACTGTATTATATTCCATTGGGGGGTTTGGGGTTTTATTTTTAATATGTGTGTGTGTATATATNATGTATATGTATACTTATATGTGTATGTTTGTATTTATGTATATAAATATGTATATATATAAATATACAAATATTAAGAGAAGAGACATGGTAATCTATTTAATTGAAAATAATGCTATTAGCTTCCCTAAGTATTACCCACTTGTTCCTCTGTGCATAGAAATATTGTAATATACAACTTTTGTGATGATGTTAGATCTCAATAATTTTAAAAAAACTTTGGCAGGGCACTTTATTATCCCAAAGTATATCGTGGGATGACAAGGATATCTTTTGGAATACTTTTAAAGCCAAATAATTTATTGAATAAAAATATATATGCTTTCTGTGCACACAGTGTGAAAAATTCCATCAAGGCAGCTGTAACCTCAAAGCACAAGGTGTAAATTTTCTGTGCTCATCAATGAAGCCTTGGAAAGCATGGGATTTTTTTCAGGATACAAATATATTTCTTAAACTATCTAAAATTCTTCAGTCCAAACTTTTTTTTAATCTTCCCAGAAGATTATTTGAAGGATGAAGAACAAACAACGGGTCAAGAACAGGAAAGCTCAGGAATATAAGTGTAGATATATGTGTTACTAAATAGAAATACAAATATATGTACATAAATGCACACTATTTTTCTTTTTTTATTTTTTATTTTAACTCTTGGGGGAATGGCAATGCCTATTTATAAACTTCTTCACAGCCTCAGTCAAACCAGCGCTCAGAATAAATTAGCAGTGTTAAAACAGAGCACAGAATTTAGAACATGTCTTTTGTTAGTGAATTCTAATGCACCCAGATAAATGTGAAATCCTGTGTGACTTTCAAGCTGGATGCACCCACACTTCTGAAGGTGCAAAGATGTCTTTAAGACAGACTCACTTTTTGTCCCTAGGCCTGTGCAGAATACAAACTCCTAAACAAAAAACTTTCCAAGCTCTAAACCTGTCATGGGCCTCTGTGCAGTTGATATTTTTTTCTTTCTTGTCCTCTTTCAGGCACCACAGCCCTTAGGTTAGGCTAAGATGGCACATGAAACTTCTCCATCACTCCAGAGTAAAACCAGTTTATCATGATCCAGATTAAATCACACACAGTGGTCCCTTGCAGTTGTGGGAATTTTGCCAACACTGCTCGTTGTAGGAGCTTAAAGATGTCCATCAACTGAGCTGCATCTTTTGGCCAGTTTCTGCATGAACTCTTTCCTTCTTTTTTTTTTTTTCCCCACACAGGGGAAAAAAAAAAAAGCAGAAGGCTTAGAAAGTCCAAAAAAATTACTGAGGATTGTTGAGAATATTTGTATTGCTTTTGTAGTAGTTTGAAAGCAAAACAAGTGAGAGACTCCAAGTCAGAAACACAATTTAATAGGAAGAAAGAAAAAAAAAGGTAAAACCAAATAATACAAAAGACCACTGACAGAGTCAGAATATAACCTCAGCAGGGTGATGGAAGCAGTCCAGATGAGATGGTCTTCCTGAAGCAGTGATCCCATAGAAAGGTCTGGTAGCTCTGGTCCTCTGGGAATCCAGTGGGTAAAGGCTGCTTGTACTGTCCCAAATCCCAGATTATATTCAAGTGAGAATGTTTGGTCCGTCCCCCCCAGCGGAGCATCTCACAATGGGATGATGAGTCATTAAGTGGGTCCTTGATGGCCCATTAAACAGAGATAGCTCCCGGAGGGACTTACCTATGAGTCACGGGCAAGGCATTGATGGGCCATTAGCAGAAGATAGCCCAGAGGGAGGGGGCCTGGGAAGAATGCTGTCCCACTTGGTTTCAACAGTTCATGAAGATGGTGATAGAATAAATGCTTTGTGCACATCCTACACTACAACCAGGACATGCTTTTCACCTAAAATGGGGTGAACAGATCTAGAGTAGGTTAGGAACCCTCATAATTTCCAGCAGGAGTCTAACAGCCTTGTTTAGGGAGTATCAAGTTCTGTGAAGCATTATATCTGGCCTCTCATGAAGGTTTTTCAGCCCTCAGCATGCTTCATATAAACAGCTGGAGATTTTTCAGGCATTATTATCACAGAATTTGTTTGGGGAAACACCTTCAGCACAGGCCTGCCCTATATATTATGTCTCTTTCAGAGGCCTTTCTTTTTCTTGGTAGCTGGAATTTGATAAACTATGTTTTCTTCTTAACCCTGTTACTGACACAGAATGCAGTTTCAAGTCAAGTGCTTAGCATTTCATTTCTGTAGGCTGTAAGCCAACCTTTTTAGTCCAGTGTTTGGGAGTGGGTTGTGTTAGGGTCTCACGAGGATGCTCAGCTCACGGATATGATCACACTATGAAATTCATGGTGTGTTTGCGTGGTTTTTAAGCTGTGGGCTACAAAATCCTGAGCAACAATAGTAACTGTGTTGTTTTCTGACCTGCAGCTAAGATTTTCTGCAGTATCTCTATTCTGTTATTTGTGGGTGGGACTCCCCCAAGATACCACATCACCTTGTTCTGTGTGCCTACATCCACTCTGCAAAAATTTCAGTTGGATCAACTTTCTCTAGCACCAGTTTGAGCAAAAGGATTAGGGCTGTGCCAGTCTTAAAACATGCTGTGGAGCATGTTTTAGGGCTGTACCAGTCTTAAAACATGCTGTGGAGCATGTTTTTCACTTTTTCCCGTATTTTCTTCTTTTTAGAAGGTTTCCAGTATGCCACAGCTGTAATGGCCTGGAAGTAGGAGAGGAATTTCAGAGGAAGAACTGACATGATGCTGAAAAATGCCATGCAGTTCATCAAGCCATAGCACAGCTGCTTTTATTCTGGATGGCTCTTCCATTCCCCAGCTTTCCCTAGCATTAAACCTTTGTTTATTCATGTCTTTAATGTTTTTCTTCACTGGTTTTGAACCCATCTAGCCACTGCCATTCATTATTTACCGGGACATATCTTTTGCTTGAGAAGCAAAAAAATAAAGTAATTCATGTCTGCTGTTAGGAATACAAGCATGGGCATAATTTAAATGTGTTGACAAAAGTCTTTTTGCAGTTGGGAGAAATTGTTTCTTACTTCATGCTCATTCTACTCCATCTACTCGTTTCTCTTTGGAGAAACTCTTCAGTTTTCTCTTTGGAGGTAAGTATCAAAGTAAATACAGGAAAAATCATCACCAGTGTTTTGAAGTTTACAATCAATATTAATCCCTTTTGTTCTGTCTTGACACAAAATATGTACTTATTAGCAGTTATTGTAAAATACGCTGAGTTTTCTGGGGATCTATTATATACAAAACACAGAAAAGTGGAAAGTGAAGAGGGAAGAAAATGGAATGAAAAGTAAAAAAAATAATAAGGAAAAAACCCCAAAGTTTCTTGCTGCAGTTCAGAAACAA
>VZDJ01000043.1:207420-233452 GCA_008694505.1 Cyanoderma ruficeps
AAAAAAAAGAAAAGCTGTTGTCTTAACACCATAAACTCATGTGTTCACTTGTAAGCAGGTGAAGCTTAAATGAAGAGCTGTCTTCTGTCACAAAGTAGAGTGTAACAGCAAAGCTAAACTCCAATTATGAACTCCCTTTTTAAGTGACCGCAGAACACCATGCAAATAATTAGTTCTTGACTATCTGTCATATAAAATGAGAAGCAATTGAGCAGATGTTGTCCACAACCCTCATTTGAGGTAGCAGCATAGAAAATTTTTGTATTGTCATACCTATCTTTTTCAGATTGTGAGAAATCAAACAAGCTTTCAGCCCTAAGAGGTTGAAGAAAAGTCAAATGTGGCAGAAGTAGCATTGGTTGCAAATATGGGCCTGAGAGGGGTGAAAAGTGTACTTTCACATCATGACTCTGCCCTAATACATAATGTTACACAATTGTTAGAAAAGAAAGTTGATATTAGCAAAGATACCGCTAAATTTGGGTGTATTTAGGTATTGGAACATCAAAAAGGCATTAGGCCCTGTCTTTCTGGCAGATGGACAAGAATGCAAATTATTAAAATATGCCGGATTACTAGTGGTGAAGAAACTTTCATAACAATGATAAAAAGAGACAAAAATCTCTGCTAATATTAGTTGATATAATTTTTAATAATTTTTTTATTGTCTGGTTAAGACAAAATGCAATTCAGATAGCCTTATATCTATAATGATATTTTGGAAACCAGACTGCCACTAATGAGCTCTAAAACCGCAGAAAGTTCATCTCCAAGTGCTCTCAACCTAGAATGACAATTTTCTTTTGCAAATGGGTCAGCAGCTGAATTTTCATGTAATTTAATTTCTGCAGAGAGTCATGGACCTCTTTCATTTTTAAACCAGCCATCTACTACTGGTATGCATAATTTAATTTCTGAAAATTTCCTCTTGAAAAAATGGAAAATCTGTTAATTTCATAGATGATTCTTTTGAACTGAGTAAATTAAAAATTGTTCAGCAACTCAAGACCTTTTTATCCTCTCCTACTATCTTCACCAGTGACAAAACATTTCACTGACAGCGGTTTGTTAGCATTGGTGTGAATTGAACATCAACAATGCTTTGCATGCTTACATAACCATATTCATAATGCAAGTCTGGTAGTTTGAGTCTCACAATAAACCTGGCAGGATGGTTCCTACTGTCTTTGAAGAGGTAGAGATTTTGGAAGGGACTGAAATATGCCCACAAAACCTGTCTTTGTATTTGCAGACCAACCATAAGCTGGCAGTGGAGCTCCCTTCAAACCAGAACCTTTGGGCAGTACTTGGAGAGAGACTGATTGAGAAAGCTCCTTGTAGAGTCTGTTCCAAAAGTGAGAGGCAGAAAAATCATCATAGATTACACTGAAACTCCCCTGGAAAATTCTCCCTCTAAAACTTTGTCAGCAGGGTGAGAAAGAAGCAGAAAGGCAAAGGAGGTTCTTGATTTCTACAGAGGGGAAAAAAAATCTCCAAACATTATTCAAGTGTTCTAGTAGAATTCAACCACATCCTAAAGAGATTTTGAGTCTTTGTGGCGCAGGGGAGTGCAAGAAGGTAAGAGGGGTTAGAGAAGAGGCACTGCTGGCTTGGTGCTGGTGTGACAAAAGGGTCTGGGACTTCCAGCACAGATTCCAGTTGAAAAGGGAGTCACTCTCAATGCCAGGAAGGAGGGCCTTCACCCTCAGGCAAATTAATTACAGTTAGTAATTAATGTAGCCCTAATGTGTAATAATCTCCAGCCGTATGCAGCAAAAATGAAAATTAGTACACCAAACTGGTGATGCAAGAGTTGTTTGTTTACAGGAGCAGAAAACTAATTGACTTTTCATCCTATTGGGTTCAGAGTGTAAAGTAAAACCAGTGAGATGCCAGTCTTCATTTCTCTGTAAATCAGATGTTAGATATATCATGTCCCTATGTATAACAATAATTTTCATAAGCTCAGAGATAAGGGTTACAAGAGAAATTGAGATGTCTGATGCTCCATGTTTCATTTCGCAAAAGAAAATTCCCAATAGCATAATATCAAAGTCACTGAAAAAAATCTTAAAAAAAATATTTGGGAGTTGGGTTTTTTCTTGTTGCTTGTTTGTTTGATTTATCAAAAACCCAATGAATGAAAAATCTTGTTCGGAAATGTGCCTACAGAAACCTTCACAAAAATTTGAGTTTCCTTGGCATTCACATTTTCAGTGGAGTCTAGATCCAGTTCCAGGCCACAATATCCAGAAAACACCATTTTCATGCTTTTTGGTAGAGGGAAAATAACATAAAATGGCTCCTGTTCAGCTGTCATCGGAATTGTCTTCTCTTCTAAAACTATTAAATTCTCAGGGAAAAAATACCAGGTTTTCTGTGGGACACAATCTGGGGACCAGAAATGAGATTTGAAAGTTAGATTTTCCCCTCAGTCAGTTTTCATATTTCAATATTTTCAATATTTTTCTGTCAGTCACCATAAAAGCCGAAGACACCTCATAGTGCACTTCTATCAGATTTCAATGCTTTGATGTCCTTAAAATGCATTTCTTCATGGTGAAGAAACACAGAAGGACTGCAGGGGTAAAAAATAAAAGTGGCATAGAACTGGTGGTAGAGATAGGAAATCGAGAAAATTATTAGTTGCCCTTACATCTTGATTTTGTGATAAAAAGCTCCCAGTCAGTTGGGTCGAATAATATATAAGAAGGTAGGAGAATAATGCTGAAATTGTCATTTCACTGCCATTCTTTTCCATCCTTTGCATGGTGCAAGACATGTTTAAATCTCCCTGGGCCATTACTGCCACTCACTGTGCATTTCTGCACTGATTTTATTTGCCTCAGCTCCCCCTCCAAGTTGCACCAGACCCTCAGATCAACGTCCAAACCTTGATTCCATTCTTTGTTCATATTGCACTGAGCCTCAGGGAGAGAGGAAGGAAAGCGCAGAGAACAAAACAGAGGAAGAGAGAAAGAATGAATAAAAGTGAGAAAGAACAAGCAGAAAAGCAAAATGGCAAGAAAGAAAAAACCAAGTAAAATCAAGAGCAGAAGCAATGAAGAAAATGCAGGAAAGAAAGAAGGAAGTAAATAAGGGAAAAGAAGAATGAAACATGGAGGACCAAAGCAGTCCCCTGTGACTTGCTTTCAATGGAATTTCTCTGGAAAGTCATTTAGCCCAAAGGGTTATAGCAGTAAATTGCCACAATGTCTTGATGGATTGCTGTGAATGATTCATATATTGACTTTTTCCAGTATGTTTCATAAGATTTACATGCTGGGCAACCCCAGAATTGGCAACCCCAGAATTAACTTTGAAGTGCACCTTAGCTTTCCCAACCTCTGAATTAGCCTCTGGGGATGACTTATTTTGGTGGGGACAAGAGTGATTTTTTTTTTTTTTTTTCATTTTTCATCAATACAGAACTGGAGCCTTTGTGTTTTACAAGCCCAGCTGCTCAAGCTTTGTTTGAATTGTTTGTAAACAGCTCCATACACCAAACATGGCTTTCTTTGTTCCTTTGCCGAGGAGTTGGGGTGCATAAAGTTAAATAAAATAAAGCTCTCAGAGTAATGTGAGCCCAGGTTTGAGGACCTGTCCTCCCAGCCCTGGAAGCCTAATTTGCAATGTCGAAGTGAGTTAATGAGAGAAGTCTGTGGGCTGCAAAGAGCATACGGTACAGCAAAAAGTGGGTTTAAAGCGTGGATAAAGCTCCAAGTTTGCCCTGCTTTCTCTGCCTGAAACCATCTAAAACTTGTCTGGCTGTGAATGGGGGAGTGCTTCCATTGAGGACCTGCTCTAGCAGTGGATCAACTCCACCACAAGGCATTGGGCCCTGCACATGTTTTCACCTCCACAGCTTTAGCTTTCCTGGTGTTGTGCATAACTAATTTCCAACATTCCCTCACAAAAAAAAGTTCAGTTTATGGCAGTGTCCCAGGAAGCCTGACCTGATGCTTCCAGGATATGCAGAATTTGAGTAAATACTCACTTCACCAACACACAGCCTTCCATTTCCAGCTACTTGTGGAGTGACTGTAAAGCTCAAACAAAAAAAGGCTGGCTCCTGATGACACATCCCTGATTCAGTTTGTCCTGAAAAAAAAAAAAAAAAAAAAGNAAAAAAAAAAAAAAAAAAAGGCAGGCGGTTTCTTTGCCTAAACCTGCCAGTGGAAATCTGACACTGTTTGGTGGTTAGCAATGAAACGCTTTATTAAACTTCAATCGCTCTTTGAAACTGAATGGTTTCGATTGCCACACAAAATGAAACTGGCTGTCGTTTGCTCACTGCTGGGATGTTCATGGCTAGACAGTTCATTGAAAAATGCATCGTAGCTGCAGCAAACAGATAGCATTGTGTTTCTAATTAGATATGTGGTGGTAGCCTGATTTCCACCTTAAATAGGCACCTGCTTCTCCTGCTGTCTTTCTTTCAATCTGAAAATAAAAATTCAAAAATAAATCACAAAATTCCCAAACTGATCTGTAGTCTTGCTTAATAATAAAAAAAGATGGTGTCCATACAGAAATGTGTTCCTGCCTCTCATTCACCCTTTTTCCAGTGAAAATTAGGCAAAATCTTCTTTGCTAATATGTAAAAATTTCTTTTGAAAAGCCTATTGAAACAGTATAAAATATCCTTCTCAGGACATACATTTTTTCATAGAAGTCACCTGCCATTTAATGTTTAGTTTTTTTGATTTTGGTTTTTTGTTGTGGTTTTTTTTTTTTAATCTGCCACAATATTACACCAATACCTGCCTATGACCTGGCATTCCGTGGAAGAAAAAGTTGATGCCCATATAGATTAAAAATCAGTCTGTCTGAAGGGTCAGAAAGACAGAAGACACATAAAATGCTGGATAACTGAAATAACCATGACTTCAGCAGAAGCCCGGGCCTTGCCAAGAATTTTGGAGCCACATAGGATCATGCATTTGTTAAATCTGTGTCCAGATGTCCTGGCAAGGGCCTTTCAGAGGTCTCAGCAACACAGAATGCTGGGCATCTGATATGAAAAAAGCAAAACGAAGTTCAAGAGTTGTTCGATGCCATCAAATACTCCAGCATCTGGAAGCTCTGGTGAGGCTGGTGTGCCTGAGAGGAGGCAGCATGGCTGGAGCAGCTCCACAATTTCCATTTTCTCTATTGTCTGGGGCTTGCTTTGTTGCTAAATGTGACACTGACAAAAGCTTTATTATAGGTCCATGAGGGAAAGACTGCAGTGTTACAGACAGCCACTGCTTTTGTCTGTGATTTGACACCAATTACAGCTTCTTGCCCTATTTTCTGCCTCTCAGACAGTTTTTGAACTGTGGCATTGTCTTATGTTTCATCTTTCCACTACTCAAGTTTCCCCATTAGTTTCTTGAACTGTGCTGAGAGCTGGAATAATTATGATGCTGCTGAGTCCTTCTTTCAGCTGCAGAAGGGCACTGAAGGACTGAAAAGGAGCAAAATTCGTCCCAGGAAAATCGTGCTGATTTGTCCCTGTCATACTCTGGTTATATGAATGGGTAAATCCCAAACTGAAAATACATATTTTGGACACATGTACTAAAGTAAAGGTTTGAAAGTCTTCATCTACATAGAGACAGCAAAACTAGGGAGCAAAAACAGAAAAATGGTTTTTTATTGCCATTCATAGTTGATGCACTAAAGTCTGCCATATTTTATTATTAAATTACCCTTTAATGGTTTTTTATTCAGATTTTAGTTCAGATGGAGAACAATTTTATGAAGCCAGTGTCTTTCAGAAGAGTTTGCCACACTGGGAAAAGAACATATTCCTGCAATGTGACATTTCTCCAAATCTGACCTAGCTGTATTCCATAAATAAAACAATAGAAGAAAGTGGAAGAATGCAATCCGGAGATGACTTTTAGACTCTCTTCTACTCAAGAAGGTCCTAGCAGGAAACTTTCTTTGCAGTGATTGCTTTGAACACCATTGGAGAGTACCAGAACTCACCCAAAAAAANGGAAAAGAAAAAGCATTTCCAGCTAATGAGAGTTCCTTCATCCTGCACCTTTTTTTAAAGCAGAAATCAGGATCACCTGGACTATGTATGAACCACCATGTTTCCCAGCTTTGAAATTAAGCTCATCAGGAATCCCTGCTCAGTCATGTTGGAGCCAGCTCTGAGATTTGGTAGAGCCTGCATAAGACTAAACATTTGGTAACATCATTTGGGCTCATCACTCAGCCTTTTACAGTGAAATGTTTTTCGTCAGTTCAGTTCCAATCAGCTGTAATAACCTACAAAGAGAGAGATGAAAACCCTGCAAGTCAACAAAAAAACTACTGTAAGTATTTTTAAAATATTTACACTAACAACATTAGCCAAACGCTTTTAGAAGGAAATACTTCTGCAAAGGACACAAAAATCATGACTGCAGCTAAAGCAGGATGATTGGGCTAAACAGAGTTTCATGCCCTGTTCTTGGGAGGGTGTGTGCTGATGCCTATAATTTAATTCTGGAGCCAAATCAAGGCAACTCATTATGATACATCTGCTGAGTTTTGAGTATGCGTGGAGCAAGCATGTGTGCTTTCCTGAAAGCTTTTCCTAGAAGCAAAATGCACTGCAAAGATTTATACACCTGTTGTGTCATCTTTTGACATGGCTGATGAAAGTCAAGGCATATTTATCTCCATGCAGGAATTTTTGGTTGGGGGATAGGTACCAGCAAAAGGGAAGAGAAAATACTGAGAACTTCCATGGTGAACCATCAAGAGATATTTGCCAGACAGCGATTTCCAGTCACAAATATATTTATTTTTAAAATGGCTTGAAAATTGTTCTTCTTCTTCCCTATTGACTAATCAACATGCAAGTATTTTCCTTTTATTTGGGGTGTTTGTTGTTTTTTTATTATTCGTGGTGGTAGTAGCAGTTTGGAAGTGACCTAGACAACAGCAAAAGAAGGACATCATAATGTCCAGCCTATCATTACCTGCTGATTGCTTTTTCTCCACAGTGAGAAAGCTCATTTAAACATCAGCTTCAGGCTATCTCAGCAAGAATTAGGAATCATAATTAGACACCACCATGTGTTTTCAGTTTAAAGGGTTCAAGATTTGAAAATGTAGGATCAGAAAACAACGCAAAGACAACCATTTACAAAAGTGTAATGTTCTGAAGAGGAAGGAGGTCACAACTGCTACCAAGTCCAGCTGTGATGCCCTGGAGAAGTAATGCTTTGTGAAAGCTGTGTGAGGAGGACCTGCTGAATACATAATTTCCTCAGAGGTAGTGTTGTTCGTGTTGTTCCCTTGCATTTTAGATTGCCATTTTCTGAGCCACTACTGGATTGCAGTTGGAAATGGACTTTGGTTTTGATGGAGGACACATGTCCTGAGGTGCAGGACCAACACATGGTGAGCAGGGCAAGGAAAGACAGCAGGAACCACTCATCTTCACCAGAAAAGAGGAGACAGCACCAGCTAGAGGATTTGGAAATCAACAGAAAATGGGCAAATAGGGAATGCTATTGGATCACACTCTCCTTCATGTGGTGTTAGGAGGGCTACAGTCCTAACACTTCTGTGGCTATTGCTGCAAGATTTAAATCAGTTCATCATTCATATTCCCTCAGATGAAAAATGGACAGAGCCCTGCTGGTGGAAGGATCTTGAAGACACGTTAGAATTTTTTTTCATTCCTTTGTGTACCAATAACCTTGCAGACAAGATTAATATTAAATGTTCAGTACAAGACAGAAAACCACCATCCAGGTAGGCTCAAACAAATCTTCAAATGCTGGAGATTTCTAGTGCAAGTGGAGGGGAACCTGCAAAGATAAAACTTGTCCTCAGTCTTGCTTGATTTCCCCCTCATGGCATTTCTTAAACTACAGTAAACAAAACATTTATGTGACAGAGTGTAAAATTCTGTGTGCTTCAACAGCTGGTGTTACTGTTCCTAGCACAAGTTTGGTTACTTCAGCAAAATATAATAACAAAATCAATGTACATGTATTTCTGTAAACAAACACACACATGCATGAATGTGTTCTTATTAGCCATTGTGCAGGAATGTATTTCTCTCAATTAGCCTTTAACTGTGCTGAGGGTGAAGTGACGGATCTGACGGATCTGACAAGAATCTCTTGTGTGTGCTTTAGTGCTGACTGTTCCTCAGCTGGTGGAATATCTCCAGAACAAACAGTGAAATGGTTGCTTTGCATCCTCCTGAGAAGAAAAGATGAGGACAGGTGTATGTTACTTTTTAAATATCAAGCAGACAAAAACCACCATTTTTTTCCTCCAGGATTTAATGGCAGGGTTTCCTTTCAGCATAGGTGGTAGCTCCTGCCCATTTGGATCATTCCTCATTTATTTCCATTTCACCTTTTTTCCCTGCATTACACAGCACACCTGCTTCTTCATATCTGAAAGAAGGAGCTATTTCTCACTCTGCTTTCACAGACAGAAGGCTGTTGGGCACCAGAAATTAGGGAGGCTGGCTGAAGGTGCCACATCAACATGGAATATAGTCATAATTCAAAGTGACCAAGTTGAAGGTTGTTTTGCCTCACCTGAAGGAAGGAAGGAAACAGTTTGGAGGCACAATTTTTGGAAAGACAAGGTGCTCCTATATTCATGTTCCACAACTCACTATGACTACTTCATTCACAAAAGGCATTTCTCCTTAGTGCCACTACAAATTGAAGGGGAAGAGGAAAGATCCAATTCCTCAGATATTTAAAGCTCAGCATTATTGCTCACACATTCCTACTGCCTTCTGAGTCAGCCTTACACCCATTTTGCCATGCAGGACTGACCATTATGCAGAAATTACCAGGTTCTTCAGTCTTAGGAGACTGAGAACAATTTAGCTACATTAGCACATTATTTTCCCCTCTGTAATTAACTCTGCTGTGCTGACGCTGAAGATCATCCACTTGCCAAGGAAGAATAGTTCTCTACAAATATTTGCAAAGAACTTGTTCTTCTGCTGCTCTGCAGTGAAATTCGGTATTTTTGCACTGCTTTTCTTCTGAACACTTCCATGCTCAAGACAGAAGACAAGGAGAAACCATGTCTCCTAGTTACAGGCTTTCTGTGGTGCCTCAAAACATCGTGTCATCCTTCACATTGGTACGTACTGTGCTAAAACAAACAACAATATTTTGTTAGCAGAAGAATTTGAGCCATTAACCACCTCACTCCACAATCTTGGGGGTATAGATTTGCAAAGCAGGCTGAGGGCAGACTGAGTTTGCAAAGAGCTCT
This sequence comes from Cyanoderma ruficeps, assembly GCA_008694505.1. Lineage (NCBI taxonomy): Eukaryota > Metazoa > Chordata > Aves > Passeriformes > Timaliidae > Cyanoderma > Cyanoderma ruficeps. The sequence goes on from VZDJ01000043.1 coordinate 216,664, forward strand.
GACGGTGCTAGTGGGAAAACCTGTCTCTCTAGAAATTAATTCTGAAAAATGCTGCATTGTCATCCAATTGCTCATGCAGTACTGCCATCTCGTGGTCCCTTCTGCTACAGCTCTGCTTTGACGGCAAAAAGCAGATGGGAAAAGCCTGCTAATCCCAGCAGAAATAGTGTGGTGTTAAACTGTTATCCTGCCAAATGCCTACTTGGATGCATGAGCAGGCCAAAGCCTGTGGGAAGAAGATACAGGGCAGAAAAGGATTCTGCAAACACAAGGACTCAGGGAACTTCCAAAAGGAAGTTTACCCTGTGAAGGCAACAGTTCAGCTCTATTTTCAAACAGAAAATGAACAACAATAAATTACTATCTTCACCTTAAAAAAACAAACAAAATCCAAACACAAAATACCAAAGCAAAAGTAAAATTACAATTAAAGAGTGATTGGATTAGGAAGTGGGCACAAAAGCAATTTAAAAACTGTTGGAATAAGTGTTTTGTGAACAGCCTGATTGACAGTTTAGCACACTCCTCCTTCCCCAAAGACCCACAAGCTGTAAATGCGTGGTCCCCCAAGGTTCCACTGCTCAGTATTTTAAAAGCATGGAATGCTCATAGCCAGCTGATGGGGGATGTAATGGGACTTGAACTGCGTGGGATCCTTCACTGGCAAACACCAACTGAGCCAGACTATGGCTGTAATTCCACAAGTTTATGAATCACCTGCTGAAATCAATGTGACAACGAGCCTGCTCAAGATAACACATGTGCTGACGTCTCTCTCCCTGAGTCAAGGCTGTATAGTGGAGAATAAATTACCCAGCCAGATACAAATGACGTATCAACAAAGATGTAAGTTTGAGATTGGAGTATCTTGATTGCCCTAAGATGCTGAAGGTGCTGTTGGGATAATGCACAAATAATTCATTAAAAATCTTTTCATCTCCCAGGCTGGCCTGCAAGTTGTTGACATCAGAGTGTTGCTGCACAAATATCATTTAAGGCTGAGATGTGATTTCTGTTAACAGATATGGTGGATAAACTTGTGCCCATACCTGACTGGTGACCCCAAAGGATGTTCAAGTCATGCTGGTGTTTGGGCCATTTTGTATGGGCTGAATTTTGTATGACATCATGAAAAAATTTGGGAGTACATTTGCCATGCTTCCAACAAAGCTGATTTTTTATTATGCATTCCTCTGAACATAAAATTTAGATGATTTTTATTAATGGCCATTATTATTGGCAATATAAAACTATTAGTTTTGCAATTTATGGAGATGTTTAGAAAGAAAATCTTCTTCCTGGCTCATGCTTCAGTTTTGAATTGGCTAAGAATTTTAATAGCTATTCAACGGCAAAAAAAAGTGCTTTATCTCTAGGCTTGAAACAGTATTTTGACCTGAAGGGTTGGATATTCTTTTGTTTGTTGGACAAGTGACCAGCAATTCACTGCTTTTCATGTGGCAAAAGCTGCTTTCCATACCACAGTCATCACCGCATTGAATACTTATTTTGCTGCAGGTAGGAAGTCAAATGCAAGAACTTATTATCTTATAACAACAAGTGCCATCTGAGTCTTCTGTACTCCCATGAGGAGGTTTTATTTCAGTTTCTTACCATAATGTAATATTTCCCTTGACAGTCTGCAGATTAAGTACACATTTTCCTCTGGCTCTGAAGCAGAGAACAGCAGTGAAGAAAAGGCAAGTCTGTAATTTCATGTTGAAATGTCAAACTACTCTGGAGCTGGGCATTTTTCTTTGTTTTGCTGCATTCACATACTTTATTCACTTCACATCGTTCCTTCTTAGGAAACTAGGTGAGTCCCCAGAAGTGTGTGTAGACATTTTAGTTCCATTTTGGATCACTGCAGCCACTTGAAACATCTGTGGACTTAATGAACCATCTCAGCTCTAATAAATAGGAAATACTGACCCTGGGGACCAGAAAAATACTGCATCATGTCATTATTTCTTAGGTTTTTCTCAAAGAATAAACTTTGGGATATCAACTAAGAAATTAGCCTGCCCAAGTATGCTGAGTGTCAAAATGCTATCAGAAAGAGTCAACCTTTGTCTCAATAAGTCTGCCTGTGAAAGCCAAGGCCAGGGGAAACAAAAACTCTCCCCAGAAATGTGGAGGAATATTCTGTATCTAAAATCTGCTTCGTCATGACCAAATTGAGCTGATTCTGCAGATAGTTCAGCCTGAGTGACTCTTGTGCACATGACATTCTTCAAAGGACAGTGTTTTCCAATAACAATTACCAATCACAGAAGCATGGCATCTTCAGTGTGTAGGAGTGGCACTGCTCAGAGCACCCGGATGGACTCTTTTAAAAGCATTTCAGCATGTTGAAAGTGTACCAGGAACCCTCGTGAGTGGAACCCTTGTGAAAGAGTGTCACATTTTCCTCTTGAAGCTGTTAATCACAATGGTCCCTTCACCTGGCAGGCAGGTGATGCCACATCGTTTTACGGAGCTTTACAGCCTCAGGTTGCAGAAGAGATGCTCCTATTGAAAAACAAAACAAAACAAAAAACACACCCAGGGAGTGGCTGGGGAAGAGCTGAAATGAGTCAGGGACCACAGCAAGGTCCTTCCTGCCATTCAAGCCTGATGGGTCAAATGCAGGAGATAAAAAAATTGAGGGAGAAATGAACAAATATTGTCATAAGGAAAAACCACACTGATCATTGCAATTTTGTTTAGAGTTGCAAAAAATAAAGGTTAATTCCAGTGATGATAACAGCTATTAGCATTTATGATGAATGAAATTTATAGTCACTACTGCATGCTTGAATAAAATTAATATCTACAGTCGCTTTCTATGTCATGTGTTGAAAAGGGAGTGCTTTGTTCTCACCTGATTTTTGTATGTTCCACAGTTTTTGCCTTATGCTTTGCTGGAGAAGAAGAAGGGATTGATTTACAAGACACAACTTGCCAAAAATTTGCAGAGACAAAAGAAACTGAGCTAATTATATGGGCTTTGAAGACAATTCAAATAATTCATCAAACCATATGCTGGGATATCAGGGAGTAAAGGCAAGTTGGAAATATCCAGCAAAATCCTGAAGCTGTTAGAAAGGTAGTACCACACTCTGAATTCTGCTAGTGGCTTCATCTGAAGGTAATTTTGAGCACCATTTAAATACTCCAGGTTTCACCACATCATTGAAGCAATGATGAAACCCAACTTGTCACGTTTTTTAATCCATCCATTCTGCAATCCAACCTTTCATTCCTCTTTCAGCTCCAGCAAATATCATCATTGTGCAATGAATTTATCTAATCAAACCTGTTCAGCACATGCTTTTGATGTATTTTTGCCAGGTGATCTCACCAGGTTCTACGCACTTCGGGGTGAAGCACCCCTGACTCACTTTTTATCAATTACATTTTTCATGCCTTTGGCTCACTGAGAGCACAACCTCCTGGGTAAGTTTAGCCAAAGTTTGTGAAGTGTGGCTACTGGAAGTGGAGCTGCCTTAGGAGAAGGGGTGTGACTTCAGAGAATTTTACACAGCTACAGATCACGGTGCAGGTGGTAGAAGAAGCACTGACTTGTTGCTTCTGGAAAAGAGTGACATTACGTTTTCAGGACAGACTAGAAAGTGCTGGCTTAGTTGGATAAAAGAGTCATGTGAAGGAAACACATAGATTATGTGCTTTTAGACAGGCTGGTATCTGTTATGTGGAAATTCTGACTGTAAAATGCTCTCATCAACAAGGAGAAAAACGCATCAGTTTTATTCACTTCTAAAACTTGGGAAGATATCCAGAAAATTACTGTTGCTAATTTCATATTTTATAAAAGTTTGTGTGCAAATGTATACTGTTTAAATTTGGGGGAGTGTAAATCAATTTATATACTCTTTTTTGAAGTAGTAAGTAATAGGACTAGAGGAAATAACCTCAAGCTGTGGCTGGGGAGGTTTAGATTAAACAGCAGGAAAAGATTCTCCACTGAAAGGGTGGTGGAGCAGTAGAACAGGCTTTGGCCTTGACAGTGCTGGGTTAATGGTTGGACTTGATGATCCCGAGAGTATTTTCCAACCTAAATAATTTTATGATTCCACGAATCTACACACAGGTCAATGGTTACACATAAAGTACAATCATTCTTTTTGACTGACTGCATCTTTGAAACAGCAATTGTAAAATTATGAAATACTATAATAGTTAGGCACAGAGTGCCTAATCTTTAAAAGCTGATATGGACACGATAAATTAATCAGTACACTGCAATAAAATTATTAGGCATGACTGTACTGCAGCCACCTTTAGAGCATTACAAAAAGTAAATTGTCTAAAGAAATACATAAGAATATTTTTGATAAAAAAATAGAGATGCAGTGTTTCATAAAAATAATTCCAGGAATTTCCTTGGATACTCTCTTTTTATCTTTATCAAAGAGGATGTGAGGAAGCACAGCATCAGAAAATATATTTATTTCCTTTAAGATGTTTAAAAAGGCTTCTGAGGAAAACTTGAAATACAGTGGTTGAACCGAGATGATTCTTCCTTGGAAAAGAATGTCTCATCAGGAAACCAGGTTTGAGACCACCTGGGGAACCTAAATATACATGAGCCCATAGTACCCTGTAGTTGCCACTCCAGTTTCTGTGAAATTTACAAAGTTAGGTCAGTCAAAAAAAGTTCCCAGTGGCTGGGGATAAGGGGATATCCCACCCATCCTTGAAAAAGGGTAGAAAGGACACAAAATTCTTGCCTCTGCATTGGAGAGACATGGATATGACTGATGGATGCATAAATGGATGAGGAACTGGCTGGATGGCCACATCCTGAGGGTGGCAGTTCATGTCTCGATGTCCAAGTGGAGGCCAGTGACAAGTGGTGCTCCTAAAGAACCCACACTGGGGCTGACACTCTTCATTATCTTCACTAAGGTGTAGATGGTGGGATCAAGGGCACCCTTAGTAAGATTGCACAGGAAGTTCCAGCACAGGAAGGCATGGATCTATTAGAGCAGGACCACCGAAGAGCCACCAAATTGACCAGAAGGCTGTGGCTCTTCTCTGGTGAAGACAGGCTGACCTGCTCACCTGGACACAAGAGGATTTTGGGAAGAACATGCTCCAGCCTTTCAATATATTACAGTGAAAAAAGAAAGATGGAGAAAGATTTTTTTGCAGCACATGTAGTGACAGGACAAGGTGCAGTAATTTTAAAGTGAAAGGGTGTAGATTTAGGCTGGATATAAGGCAGAAATTTTTGGAATAAGAGTGCCACAGGGCACTGGAACTTGTTGTCCAGAGAAGTTTACCATCATTGGAAATATTCAAGGCCAGTTTGGATGGGCCTTGAGCAACACAATCTAGTGAAAGACATCCCTGCCCATGGCAGGGTGTTGTGTTTGGGTTAGCTGATCTTTAAATGTCTTTTCTAACCCAAACCATGCTTCTATGGTTCTATGATTCCGTGTGGATTTTTCAGACAGTATATGTCTTTAATAGTACTCATTGTCTTAATGTTTATTACAAAATTGTGGTAGTACTCTGTGGTCAGCCAGTCAACTACCTTAAAAATATTTTCTGTATGTTTACCAAGCTCAATAAATATATCAGACAAATGCCTGAATGCAAATAATTACATTAACAGAAGAAATGTTTGTAAATTACATTGGTTTTTTTCAGTCTTTCTGAATTTCCTAGAGTCCTAAATGGACAGATTTTAAAAGTTTCATTACATTATTAATGTAATTATTAATGGCACTTCAACAGAGGTAAGACAAGAAGCACAAACAAATGAAGGATAGTATTTAAAACCTATTTATGTATTGCATGTATACATACACAGACACGTGTGTGGGTGTGTGAGGCATAGTATATGGATATTTATACACTCATACATATGTTTTGACTGTAACATTTTCTAAGAAAAATAAATCATTATGTGCCTCAGTTTTCAGGAGAAGCTGGTGCTTTCTGCCTTTGAAAATTCCAGTTGTCTGTCTGCCACTAAGATAGTCATTCTTTCTAGCACATTTCTCAGGAGATGTACAGGGAAGACCTGAGAGTCTGCCAGCCTTCCCACAGCACATCTCTTCATTTGAATTAAATATTTCTGCTGGAAATGAAGGTGAGTAGAAGAAATGCATTAAGCTGAACAGTTGTTACTGCTTTTGCTACTGCCACAAAATTCTGCATTTTTTTCTGCACCAGCATTTTTCAAGGGAGGCCTCACATGCCATCCTTCATTTACTTACAGTGGAATTATAATTTACTTTCAGGTTTATTGTGAGGAAGGAGTGAAATTTTAAGTTACTTATGTTAGTCATATATTTAAATAATATTGGAACAGGTTGCTCAGTGATGATGGAGGGATGAGGAAGAAGGGAAGAGGAATTTTGTAGAGCTGAGGAAGCCAGGAACTTGCTCTCAGTAAGGACTTCTTAGCTGCTCTGCTCCTCTACCTTCTCCTTGATCACACCAGGAATCCACTTCCTAAACCTGAGTTTTTATTTGGATTCTGGTGTTTTAGAAAATCCAGCTCAACATGTATTTGAAATTATTTTTATCTACAACAAGAGATGAATATTTAAATCTATTTATTTAAAAATAAATATTTTTATCTATTTTTATCTATCCTCAGGGTAGAGGACACTTTTTCTTTCATACAAGAAAGTGTTGACATAACATCATGAATGTTTGGGAATTCTGACTCACTCTGCAGAAGATAATGGGTGGAACTTGGATTGAGACCAGAATCCTTTCATTGGAGAGGGTTTTCACTCAGTCTGCTGTCTGGGACAACGTTGTGAAAGCTGTTGATATGTCACTGCCTTCCAAAAGCCAATTTTCCCCTGGATGAAAGGCAAGCTATCAATTTAATGTATTCTCTCCATGTTCTCAGATGAGATCAAATCTAGCTTGGCCATAGGAGATATTTATTTCTAAATAATTTTTTTGTATTTCAATGTTTAGGCCACTGCTCTCTTGAAAGTAGTGTGGTGTTTCTAAGCTGTCTTCAGGAAGATTTCCATTCCCTATATGCTGTTTCCCTCTTCTTTCCCCACAGAAATCACTTCCTGATCTAAGTTCTCTTATTGGTAATGTCCCTTGTTCATTTGCATGGACCTGAGGCAACAATTCCAGTGGTTTCACCCTGTGTGAGTATGCCTGGCAATTTGAATAATCTCCCTGCACAGAAAACAGCCAGGGATACCCAGACTGTAGTTAACGTTTTGTTAATTAAAAAATTGGGCCTAAGCTGCTCAGAGCAGAACAATGGAGCAGATGCCTTCTCTCTCTCTCTCTCTTTGGTCCATCACCAGTATCTAAGTTGCTGGAACCACTCAGAGTCAAAAAGTCTGACAGAAATGAGCTTCACCTGCTTGTCAGGGTTGCAGCCAATTGGCACAGCACAATCAGCTTTTGTTGGGTGCAAAACAACCAGCTCCAACCTATTCTGGAAGGCTGTTCCCCCACTTCACTGCTGTCAGGCTGTTCTCCTTCTTCTCTCTCAAAAAATGGTCACCTTTCCTCCTTCAATTACCTCTAGTGATTTTAGGAGACCCTAGGTTTTTCACCTTTTCACAGCACATGTATTCTACAGAATAAGTAGCCTGACATCTCTAAATTCCTATTATCTCCATGCTGCTGTTGCAAGTGGCAGGTAAATTCAGCACAGGGATGCTGACAAGTGTTGCACTGATGAATGCTTATAACAGAAGAAGCAATAAATACTGGGAGTTGTATACCTTGCAGAAATTATTTTAAAAACATGAGCAGCCTTCGCCTAACCAGACAAAGAGAAAAACAAAACTGCCAAGAAAACAGTTTGTCTGCTAAACTGTCTTCCACAGGCAACATATTCTAGGCAGGAGAAACTTGGTCAAACAATACATGAAGGAAGGGAAATAAGCTGCATTTTTATTCCATTAACAAAATGAGGGAGAAGGTGCACTGAAGATGCAAAAGGGTAATTTCAAGAGGAGAGTCTGCAAGGAAACTTAGTAAGGAAGGCTGTAAAAAGGGAACTTTTAAACAGCAGATGAGATGTGATTCCAATTTCTAAAGCCAAAAAAGGAAAGAGGTGTTTGGAAATCAGGGCAGGACAGAAGATTCTCTCAGGTGAAACAATAAATCTTGTGTGAATTAGGAGGACTGAAAACAGAAACTGGGAGGACTAAAAGTTATGTCCAATAAGAAAGGGAAAATATATTTGTACAATGAAGAACAATCGAGAACAGATGGAAAGGACACATTACAAACCCATAATATTTACTTAATTAACACTCAATAGTTATTCATTACTTTCTCACCTGACAAGTTGTAACGACTTTCCACTAACTGGAAATCAAGAACTTAAATAAAAATGTAAAACAGTCTATGCAGAACTATTTCTTCACACACAGAAACTCCAAAACCTGTCATGGACCTCTGGATTTTTTTTCTCCTTTTTGCACAAGTATCTTTTTGTAGCCATGAACTAGTGAAAGATAAAAATAATATACTGCATAAAAAAAAACAGGTTCACTAAAATCATACCTAAGTTGCTGCAACTGCTTTGGCTGGCAAAGAGAATTCTCATTCAAATAGAAAAACTCTGATCGTTCCTTCTATTTAAAATTTAATTAGAAGTATGCTTGGACAATCACAGCCTGTTAAGCTAGCATTTTTAAAGAAATTACAATCCTTGATCTGTGTGCTCCCACCTCTAAGCAGAAACAGAGTAGAATTACTATTTATCTCTTGTGTTGTTGTCACATGAAATAAATTTCTTCATACTGTGAAATCAGTAATGTTTCAAACATAAGCTTTTGTCATTGTGTCTGAAAAAAATAATTTTGGAGACTATTTCCCTAGAAAAATAGAAACAATTGGGAAGGAAAAACTAACAAATCAAGTCTGACATGTTACGCAATGCAGATTCCCTTGGGTGTCAATAAACATGGGAAAGCCAGGGAGAGTTTTATGGATCAGAAGCCTAAAGAACAAAGCACAACACTGCACCTTGACAAAAAGTGTCTTATAATGAAGAAACTAAATTAAATGTTTCCTTCAATGAGCCCTAGTAACCAAAGCAAAGAAGGGAATAATAATGAGCCTTGGAAATATTACCCATGAAAGAGGATCATGTAGTTTCTTTGATGAAAAGTGAAAATCACCCTAAATCAAACAAGTCTCTGCACATCGTCACAGTGAGTTCTCACATTTTTGGCTGCAGGCATATTTCATATGTAACCTGATTTGACAAGTTGCATTGGAAGAATGCCAGGGCTAGAAAAAAATACACCTCTTTCAAACTACACAACTGTAATAAATATTAACTTTTTGCACTGATTTTTTTTTTTTCCTTTGAAATACTGAATGTTGAGGTCCTTCCTTTCCTGGACCATGTCTGAATACCCTTTTCCAAAACTCTTTGTCCCAGAGGTGAACAGAGAATGATGAATGCTAAAGCATACTTTAAAAAACCTGGGCATCAAACTCCAAAACTTACTTTGAAGACTGTGTTTGAGTTGAGGGTTGTCAGGATAAATTCTGCCTCTGCCATACTTTGTGCAGTCAGGTGAGTCCAGCAGAATTGCAAAGGATGTATTCAACACAGTTTGGTCCATTAGCTTCTGCCATTATCTAACCTCCTTCAGTTTTGGATATAATCAGTTTAGAGTAGATTAAATCCTGTGCCAGCAGATCACAGAATCACTGAATTCCTCAGGACAACTTTTTTATTCCAGGTTACAAATATACCCTGTGCAGTTGGGGATAAACATCTAATTTCCTAGCAGAAGTTTTCCAAGAAGTTTTAGTTCACGGAACATTTTGATTATTTGAATAATGATAATTATACAAAAAAGCAATGCTGATGAGTGATGAACAGAGAAACACAGACTTTTAAAGTACATTTAGTTTACTTTAATTGCCACCTCTGTTTAAATGGGAGGACCATTTTGCTGAAGACTGGCATATAGCTAATATTTTCTCCTTATTTTACTTTAAAGATTTTAATATTGGGCTGCTTCTGATTACCCTTGAAATTACAGAACAAGAAGAAATGGCCACAAGTTGCACGAGGGTAGATGTAGGTTGGATGTTAATAAAAATTTCTTCACTGAAAGGGTGGTCAAGCATTGAAAGAGGCTGCCCAGGGAAACAGATTATTCACCATGCCTGAAGAGAGTTAAAAGACGTAGATGTGGCACCTGGGACCATGGTTTAGTGTTGGACTTGGCAGTGCTGGGTTAATGGCTGGATTCACTGGTCTTAAGGGTCTTTTCCAACTTAATCAATATTTTCATTCCATTATTTGATAACAACTGAAGTTTGAAAAGAAGCAATGAGATGTATGCTAGAAAAGCAACTGTACTGAACTTGATTTTTTGGTCTTGTGGATGAGTTCTATCGAGACAAGAGGTCACTAAAATCAAGTAAAATATCTGTGTAAAATGTTGATGACTAGGAATGGTGAGATTTCAAACAGACCCCTAGTTTCCTCAGTTCATGTCAGCTTTTTTTATTGCCCATGATTGTGTCCTTCTTTAATGTACTTCTGTGTCTGTTTCCCTATGAACCCATTACTCTTCCCAAACAGTTCATAGGAAGACTGGATACCTCACACAGTCCTCTGTATTCCTGTCATGAAGGTGACACATTAGGGATCAAGTACTTTAACACCTAAATTTTGGATCATTAAACCTTTTAGCAAAATTTTTTAAACTGTATTCTCCAATTGTGGGGCTGGGGAGCACAGTTGTGTCTCAAGTCACTGTGTCTGCAAGTCAAAACCATGTGAAAAATGCTGGTTTACTGCACACTGCACTTGAGGAAATGAGCATGAAATTTGTATTTTACTTACATGTTCAGAGGAAGCTTTTCAGAGGTCTATTACTCAAGGCAAATCATAGGTTATTTCACCAATACATCTCAAATTTCTTAAGTCCGGTAGAATGTCTGTTCAATAAACATGAAAAATTTAAGTGGATTCTGCTTACATGTTGTAGGACCAGAAATCTTGAAGAAAAGAGGTCTTATCTGCTAAAGGAGACTGAGCATGCAAAACATCCCAGAAGCACTTGGGAAAATACAGTGCTCGGAAAAAATTGTTTTGAAAGGGAGCACAGAGAAAATTAGACTAGAAATCATTCTGCAATGTCAGCTCAATGACTTTTTTGTGCCTTCTGCTTAACAATGTTCACTTTGTAAAGTAATAGAGTGCAGGATGGGAAAAATGGGTTTCTTTGGAGAAATAGACAGTGGTAACTGAATTGCTACCAAAAGAATGAAAGGGAAAACAAGGAAGGAAAAAGAAGATATTATTTTGGGACCTGAGATTTGTGTAACATAGATTTGTGTGAAGTTGGCAAGACTTGTGGGTGCCTGAAGATAATTGCAAGGGGCCCCACAGGCACAAGTTCAAGCCAGGACTTATTCCTGTTAATCACTAAAGACATAAGAAGCCAAACACGGCACACAATTAAGGCAGGCTACTGGAGAAGAGAACAATAGGAAGATGGTCCATTCGCCTCCATACCTGTTGATGAGGCATGACACCACAGCAGGCAACGGTGAAAGATGCCCTAGAAAGTCTGCACCAAGTCAGCACACACAAAAATAGAGCTGGGTCAAGAAAAGATGGATGCAGGAGTTAAAAAATCCCATGCCACAATGAGTATTAATCACAAGACTGATGGTATTCAAACAGTTTTGGGAGATTCAAACCAGAGACTCATCTTCTAGGAACAGAGCTGACAGATTTGCCTGAAGGTTGGAGTATTTATAAAACCTCATAAATCATAGGGAAATGTAGGAAATCTGTCAGAAAAAAAAACCCAGAATAAGGGTCTAAAAAAAAAGATTTCCCCTGAAATGTCATGGTTAGGTTTTCAGAATTAGCTTTTCAACATATTAACTCGCATTCAAAGAAGGCCTGAATTTAGAGTACCAAGAGCTGTGCATCCAACCAGAATATCACCTTTGAATTTAAGGATTGCACTAAAAGTTTTTCTCAAAAAGAAGAAATAGATCACGGGCTTTCCCTTAAAGCTGTGATGATCCCTTCTCTGAATCAGCTGGATGGAATCTGGTTCCAGTAAAATCAGCAATGGAAGCCAAAATATCAAAGGAAAGATGAAATCGACTGCAAAAGAACAGAAAGAGTGTCCTTAAAAGTAGTGCAGGATGAAGGATTTTTATTTTTCTGGCCAAAAGACTCTCTCTTATTCAGACAGAGAAATAAGCTTCAATCTAAACCAAGAAGCCAGCAGAGGTTCCCTGAAGTTATCAGAACCCAGAGTACCCCTATTCTGGCTGAGAGGTCATTTGGAGATGGATGAGACCCTACAAAGGTACCCAGACTTGGAAATGGCATTAAAACTGGAGATGTAAGCCCTCACAAAAGCTTTTAGGATTGTGGGTGCTGTCAAACGTGTACCCAAATCTTCAGCTTAAGTTTTCCAAACAGGGTAAATAGCTAAACATTACTGGTCAGCCTAAGTGTCATGAAAGACAACAGTTTTTTTACAGAAAATATGTATAAAAGTACAGTGATAAAAGAGATCTCAAGCAGAGGAAAATCTTGAAAGGTTGCATCCAAAACCCAAGCCTCTGCTCCTATTCCATCAAATCTGAAGAAAAGCTCAAATAACTAACAAGTTTCTGCACACAAGTTTGCATATACACAAGCAATTTGGCTGAAATTTAGACTTCAGTATATGTTCTTAAAACTGCAGTGAAAGAACTCTAGATTTGTGTAATAAGCCAGTGGTGTTCACGGAGGACATCTGGTTAACTTCATGTTTGGCATCCTCGGTCTGTTTTTACATATACAAGTTCAATTCTTACCATAACTCACTCCACAATTAGGTTTTTTCCCCAGTAAAAGGAGACAAGTCTTCTCAATTCACTGGTGAGAAATAATGAACTGGATCGCTAGGTGTAATAATTTAATCAGCATGCAAGATTGGGAGAAAATCCAAGATTTGCATGTTCCTATTTTGCAGTTCTGAAGCACCATGATAAAATTTTTAAGAAATCAGTTCAAATGTTTTTTCAGGAAAAAAAATCAGCAATCAGTTCAAGAACTAATGATATTTCTGTGGAGGAAACATGCAGTGTTCTAGAGGCTTGGGTTAACAGTTCCTGAATAACCTGTGGAGGAAGTGTTTACACAGGGTTTTAGAAGAAAAGTAAAAGGGCAGTGAAGGAAGATGATTCATGGGTGAGGAAGTGTCAAGCCTCCTCTTAGAAGGCAAAGCTGGAATAAATTCATAGTAAAGAAAATTTGGCAATGGGAAGAGCAAGGAAACAAAGCAGCTGCAAAGAGGAACTTTAATCTCTACAGGCTGTGGATCAAAATTCACTGTCACAATACATGTAGGGGTGGAACACATCACAGCGAGTTAATCCCAAGGTGTATAAAGTGTCTGTAAGACACAAAATATTGCTAAAAGAATGAAAATATGAAGTGAAGGTGACTCGGAAAGGGCAGTTCCCAATACTAAATAAATTACATAAAGGTGCATGCAAAACTTGGATTAGCAGCAGGCCAGTAGGAATTTACCCCTTTTGAGAGGAGGATAAGGTATTTTGATAGCATTATCCCCAAAGAGGCATCAAGTTTTAAAAAATCTGGCTGCAGAGTCAGAGCATCATAAATAGAGTTTATTTAGGTATCTTGGAGCAGGAGGAGTTTTCCTATGCCTGTTAGCACATTACAGAGGATTAACCCAATTACAGCTCCTCTCACTTTTTTGCCCACAGGCAAGGGCAATGAGAGAACATATGAAAGATTACTTAATATGTAAAAAGCCAGAGTGTCTTCTTTTTCAGTTCCACCTGGGTCCATAGTGCCTGTATCAAATTTATATTCGCAAGGTGATATCTTGAGCAAATTATTATAAAATTTACACATAAACCTACTATATTCTGGCGCTGTTCTTGCTCTGTGCTGACCCTAGACTGGCTCAGTTGGAGGACTAGTGCAAGAAACAAATACCTTCTATGAGCTTTTCATGAAATTTATAACCAAAGAAAGTTCTCCTGACTAGATAAAAAGATGCAGTCGAAACTCAGAGTTGGGATTATGACACCACTAAAGGCAGAGATACAGAGGGAAAAAAGATAAGACAAAAAGAGAAAATAGATATATAAATAAACAACGCAGATGGTTCTGTGTCCTGCACAGAGGCAAAGAGGAGTTCATGAAATGGAATGAGGCATCTGCCCATCTGTGCATGGATGGATTAAATGATCTGGAAAGGAAGAATCCAGATCAGATGTTCAATTCCTGAGAGAAATTTTTGTCCATTACTCCCTTCATGATGAGGAAAGGTTCTGTTTGGACTTGGGATTTTTACCACTGGTGTTTCCTCCCTCTATAGCAGTATCACCAGTAGTTTGCCAAGGATTAGGTTTTAGGAGATTGTAGAGTTTGCTTTGAGGTATGACTTGGAAAGAAAGTGAAATTGTCACTCATGGCACGTTCTACTAATGCCTCAAGTGTTTTTCCTTTTTTGCCCTTTTCCTTTCCTGGGCTCTTAGGGAAGAGAAAGTGAGGATGAACACAATAAAATCAATTTGAACTCTGCCTATAATTAAAGATTGCAGATTAATGTTGACAAATTCATCCCTTGAATTATTTGAGAAGTGTTACTTGAGGTCAAAACAGTAACAGGCTCTGTATCACACTGTATCTTATTAGGGATTAATGTGCTTTCAAAGAAAAGTTCACAACAGTCTCCTTTCATCCTGAGATTTGCTTCCTAACCAGTTTTAATCAGATGAAGTTTCATAACAAGTGCCCTTAGTAGTTAGACATTTTCCCAAACAACATTGGGTCATTTGGTCTAATCCAGTGTTTCCCTCAGTGTATGAAAGCTTGCTACAGCACAAACAGAATTTTACTTAGTAATTCAGAGGGAAGTTTTGTTCTGTGAAAGTAAAAATAGGTTCTGGGTAGCACCAGAAGAAAATGTCCGATGCTTAAAATAAAAGCCATCTATTTGGTGCTTTCACCACTCTTTCATAACAGATTTTGAAATTTTATTTGTGGCCTAGGTAGGTCTTAAGGAATGAGCTGTAAATGTAGATGTGACCCCACATGATAAATACAAAACACCAACAGGAGTTTTTACATACCATTCAGCCCAGGATCCCTGTGACCCACAAATGGGCATGATTAAGGGGAAAACACACATTCAGTGTGACCCATTGAAGGCTGATTCTAGAAGCCTTGTGTCTGAGCAGAGCAAAAGCCACACGGAGCAGGAGAAGCCCTCCCAGGCTCTCTGTATGCCACAAAATGCAGCTACAACAGTATTGCTCTGGAAATGATTGAGAGACAACAGACACCAATTTTATGTGAATTTTAAGTGATGGTAACACTTTGAAAATGCAATTTAAAGAACCAAGATGGCTAATCCAGGTGGAGAATGTGCAGTGTCCAGCCAAATGCCTCTGTATCAAGAGACGCATTACCAACACTATGGGGTTAAACTCCCTTTTTATCTGCTGCATAACAGGTATGGTGTTAGGGAGAGTGGCAGGCAACTCCATGCCCTGGAGAGAGTCATTTCTTCTCTTCCCATCTCTGACATGCTCCTTAGTATTGCTAACATCTAATTTCACAGAAAGTGGTTCAACAGAGGATGTGTCATTCCAGATATATTTGCACATGAGTAACTGAATCTTGTGACCTTGACTGGCATATTTAGAAATACTAACAATAAATAAGCGCACATATATTGCAAGAACACACTTTTTTACCCAATCAAACATATTTTTTTGTGGAGGCTTTTCAGCATCTATTCCACAGTTTACTGCATGGACAGCAGCCAGAGAATGGGAAATATGTACCACACTGTCACCAAAGAGCAAAATCACTTTCCTGTGTTTTAAAGTTTTTTGCAAAGTATTATTAGCTCAAGGTGAGCCAGAGTGACTGCAGCATATGTCTTATTCCACTTAACTCCTCTGATTCACTGCAATTTAGATTCTCTTAGCACCCAAAAAAAAAAAAAAAAAAGGGCAGGCTCTGAGTCAACTTGCTTGAACAGAACCATTTCCTCACTGCTACTTCCCAAGAACCAGGAAGTTTTGATTCTGGAACAAAACCCTAACCAAATACCCAGGAAGAGAGTGATCTTCACATTCATCTTCCCAGTGCTTAAAAAAACAGGGTTTAAAATGTATATGTGTACACAGCACACATACACATCCACAAATGTATTCACAGATGAGAAATTAATCTGACATTTAAGTCAAAAGTAGTAGTGGCAACATAAGAGTGAGAGTACAGAGTTCTAAAGTGGGTTCTAAATTGGTATGTATGGTATTGTAAATACCATAATAACCATGTCAGTGGAGTTAAGCTGCTAGCCTTTGACTTGGAAAACAGGATCTCCCACCTTGAATTCACAGAATTTAATTAAAAACTAAATAAGACTGCTGTGGGGAGGAATATGAATTGATTACAATCTGAATCAATTGAGTCTGAAGTACAAAAATGGGGCTGTGTCTTCTCTGGGGAGAACAGATTGGGCACTGAGTTGATTCTCAGCTTCTTCTGGAAGCCGTTCCCAGCCCACACCTGTAGAGATACTTTACATAAGAATACATCTATACCTCTGGAGAGTTTCAGAGAGCTGGATTTATCATTCCTTGTTCACAATGGACAGCACCATATAAGTCCTTGAATGTTCCAAGTAACCATGGTCATCTCCCATATTTCAGTGCTGGGTTAATGGTTGAAATCAGTAATCTTAGAGGCCTTTTTGACCTTATTGATGCTATTCCTTCCTTCCTTCCTTCCTTCCTTCCTTCC